>APFE030477715.1:0-25494 GCA_000404065.3 Pinus taeda
TAATTCTTCAGCCTTTGTCTTCTCAATTTCACAACCTTGATCCTCCACCATAATCAGAGAATTCCACATCTTTGTATATGTCCTAGAGCTACGAATTTTCACGACAAATATTGTTTTATATGTAGAAACTTCTTATTGAATTAGGAAGATATGCAGATCCTATATACATAAAATATTATATCAAAAATTTCCCTAGAGAACAATATTTCAAATACAGAAGCATGAGGTTGGAAGGAATGTCATTACAGACTATGGAAGATCACCACATCAGGATAGTGATTCAAGAATATCCCCTTGCTAAAAGAGTGAGAGACTAAAGAGGCCTAAAGTGATTCAAGAATATTTCCTAGCTAAAAGAGTGAGTGCCTAAAGAGGCCTAAATGAGATGTCTAAAGAGGCGTAAAATAGACAAAGATAATAAATCCAAGAGTATCCTAAGGTTAGAGGTAAATTTCAAACCTTTAATTAAGGTATTGCAAGATATTAGGTATCCTTTACTCAACAAAAACTCACTCTTACAAATCAACAAGTTTTATTTGAAATTTAGATTTTATTGAATAAGCATTGTCCAAGAAGATGGGCATAAAGAAACCTTTATTCTAGATGGCTATTACCAATGGAAAGTAATCCCTTTAAAAGAAAAATGTCCTCATATGTAAACACATTTTTCTCCCTTTATATAGGTGGAATCAACAACTTCAAAAGCAAATCAAAACACTACTACTAAGAAAACTACAACCAATTATTTAACAAACAAATGGTTGTTGAGAAATCTAGAAGATGGATTGCATTTATTTGTTATGCATAAACAATAGCACATGATTGGCACCACAACAATATGTCCAAGTGCATTTGTATATATTCTTATAGTCTCATAATTTTGGTTGAGTTTATCAGGGTCCTACTGAAAGCAATAGCAAGAAAACTATAAAAAGTTTCCCCTCTAATAAAAAAAAACCATGATTCCATTTCCAAAATATAGAAAAATAATAGTATTGAAATGTCTGGAATGAAATAGCTCACCTTAATTATTCAAGCTCCAATATTGTTAGTCCCTGCCCTCCGGGCCTGGCAGGGACTATAGCAATCGATTTTGGTCGGTGGCTATTAGTTTGGCACGGCAAAACATAAAATTATTTCAACTTACCACAAAGTTTATTCGAATGACACGAAAACCAAAACGATATTTTATATTAGTTTATGCTGTTAACCAATGATAAACATGTTCGTCTTATTTGGCCTCAGTACGAGGTATACAAGCTAAAAAGTTAGGCTAAATTTGGCAAAAGTACAAGTGATTAAGAGCTTATGAACTAATGCTAAGTTTCCCTTAGCATTAATCTCATAACATTTAATGTTAGGAATACTTATTGCGGATGATATCTGCTAAACCATAGTTGCTGCCCACCTTGCCGCTGTGTCGAAATTGCCCTGGCGTGTCAATTTGCATGGAGGCAACCAACTTTACTTGCCTCCCTTAAAATGCCTTCATCCTACGCCTTCAGGCTTTGCTTCATCTGCAACCCCGCTTCATCTGCAACGACCTTCATCCATCATGCTTCATCTGCAACGGCCCTTCGTCCAAATGCTGCTCCACCGGACGCCTTAATTCTGCATCCAGAGCCTGTTGCAAATGTTCATGACTTCATCAGGTAAATACTGCAATTTTTTAATTGAAACATAATTTTTAAACATAATTTTTAAGCAGATTGTTTATGGACGGACTGAATATGGCAGTGATTTAACTGAGATTCATTTTCCAAAGCATTTAATTCTGAGACAGTCTGTACAAGAGCTCTGCAACTGCACTACATTAATGTGTATTCAAACAGGTAGTACCGACTAACTCACCTGTATCTCAATGAGAATCATGGAGAAAGAATATGCAAATGCAACATTGCCAAGGGCCTGAAACACATGCCAAGTTTGATCTACATCCTCCAAAAGCTCTCCAATCCCTGCTCCCTTCACAGAACCATAAGAATGGTTTTTTTCTGCAAGAAACAAATGGTCAATAGTTTGAAGCACTTTAACCATGAAACCTGCACTACAGTTTTAGTTATGCGTTATTTACCTGTAGCTTTTCCTATTGCAAGGCCCAACCCAATTACTGAATATGAAACTGACATGACCACTGCCACTATTGACAACCACCACACTTTGTGCAAGTTTGGTATCTGTGAAAATATAATCTGTGCTAGCCCAAAAATGGCCATGTACAAGTTGTTAGAGATGTGGCAAGGAGCGTCCCTCCCTTTCTCATGAAAGCAGTTTGATCGCCCAATAGCCCTGTGATAGTCAACCAAAAAACAATCAATAATAAAGATGAAGCCAAAGAGCCAAACAACCATTCTTGTTTTGTTCCTTTAATCAACTTCCTGGCAAATAAGGAATTTTCAACCAGTTTAGTATCACTGATCTCTTACACCACGCTGATTGAAGCAGTGATGGTATATCCGATTGTTGTTCCTAGAAGATTTATGTATTGTATAAACCCACATAAAATTACTTGTGCACCACCTGTAAATCAATCAAAAGAGTCTAATGCATTAGCTCACTGGCTGGTATTTTAAATGAAAAAAATGCCTGCACTGCTGTTAAAACTAAGTAGGCCAACAATAAAATACCAACTATATTATTCACATAAACAAGATGCAAGAACTTACCCAGATTGGCTTTGACAGCATCCTTGTATGTATAGTTACGCTGTCCAGTAACTGGGTCTGGTGAACGATAACAGTCTGCAAGTAAAAGTGAAGTATAATATGTCACAACTGGCCCTACCACCCATCCAAGCTGAGCCATACTCCATGCCAAAGATAGCACTCCAGACCCAATAACAGCTGTTATCACATGGCAAGATGTTGTCCATACATTTCCTGCACAGACACATAACATTATTACCAATTAAATCTTATCAAAATAGCATTATTACCAATTAAATCCTATCAAATGTCCACAACAATTCAAAAAATTGGGATTTTTATTTTCCAAAGCATTTAATTCTGAGACAGTCTGTACAAGAGCTCTGCAACTGCACTACATTAATGTGTATTCAAACAGGTAGTACCGACTACAAAGATACTGAAGCCAATGATGACAGGTTGTGCCACTTTCTGAGCTGATAAAGACAGCTGTGAAATTGATAGAGCCAGAACTCCAGCTGCAATGCTCCCCATAGCCCGGTTGAAGCCCTTGCTAAAGGTGGCACCTGTTTCATGTAAATAATTTTAATATTAAGGTAGTTGCATCTAATAAATAAAACACACGAGTTACTAATATATCTTTTATCTTTATCCCCAGAAGGGCATTATAATATCCATTTTAATTTAGGCCCATCTTCAATCTAGATATAACAAAATCAAGAGGGATCAAACCCATTAGCGCAAATAATGAAAACAATTTACATTTCAAACCCATAGTGCAAATAATGAAAACAATTTACACTTCAATTTTATCTCTTCATGCTTAATAAGCCCATTAGTGCAAATAATGAAAACAATTTTTCCTGCAATTGCAATTTGAGTTGGCGCAGGATGCAATTTATGTCCTTAGAAAACATCGATTCTACCCACGTCAGGACTCGAAACTAATGGAGATGAATTTCTATTTGTACATTATCAACATCAGTCATAGAGATGAGCTAAGGTAACCAAAAACAAGTAATCTTCACACTATGACTGGCACGACTCGACTTGGCAAAGCTAGAGAGTAAGGACGCAACTCAGCAAATAGAAAAAACACTAAATTTCACAGAAGAAAGATATTGTCATCGATATGAAAAAACCCTAAACTATTTTCAAAAACCACATAGAAATGAAATTGAGATGGAGCAGATATTGGTTACCTCCGCAACAGAAGCAAGTTGAACAACACAATATCAGCAACATCATTTCACAGCATGCTCGAATCGGCGACACCCCAGATGTTGAACTATGATCATTTTCGGATTTAGCCCCTTCACCTTGCTCACTCCCAGCTTGATTCTCCAGTAACTGTTCGGTCTGCGCAGTGCGCTTCTCAGTTTTCATTCTACTGATATTTGTCTCCACCCTCCTTAGATAAGCCAATTTGAAGGAGTCCCTGTGATCCAAGGATCTTCAAATTTTGCAAGTCACAGAGAGCGCGATTTTTAACAAACCCAAAATAGCCAATTTCTCCCAACTTCATTCCCTGGCGAAATCTTCAAAATCCTGCATTCAAATCCTGGCGTTCAACAAACCCCAATTCAATGCATTCAACATTCTCCTCTTATGCAGGCAGATTTTTTGAACCCACAAAGTAAAGCAGTTATTACAAGGTTGTTGTGCCGTTCATCTAATTAAACAGACTCCCAGCTCCAGCAAAGCCTCATAATGGCAAAACCTAGCTATTTCAACTCGTTCCTGAAATTAAGCCAGAAATTTATCCCAAAATAAAATTTCAGCATAATCATAACCTGTCGCCGTCGGTCGCAATTTCTGAAATTTCGACCAGGACAGCTTGCAATTTCTGAAATTTCGACCAATTTAGGCAGATAAAATCGGCCGACCAAATGAACAAAAGCGATCTACAGACTCGGCAGGATGGAGGTGAATCAGAGGAGAGGAAAACCTGGGCGCGACGGAGTTGAAATACTGGAGCAGTCCAGGTTGCGAAATAGAGGAGTTCGATACCTTCGGCGGGCTATAGCGCTCTTCAAGGTGGACGGGCACGTGTAATACATGCAGGTGCTGGTTTGTTTCAGTGTCCAACCAATGCTGCTGCTTGCACTTTTTCTAAGTTATTGAATGGTGTCTTAATCACCTACTTCAAGCGAAATATTTGTATTGTATGAGTAGATTACCCGTCTAGAAGCTTGAAACTAAGTTATGAAAAACAAAGTAAAACACACTATGACCAATTTATGAAAAAACGGCTCACATCGTGGCAAAGGGGGCCCTCCTGGTGGTTGCACATGCTATAAGAAAACTCAACTCAGAACCTAACTGCTAATCGAATCACATATGCATTATGCACAAGAATAATATAACTATGCTGGCTTGCAAATTACATTAAAGATAAAGTGTTCATACAATAAACTTTAATTCAAATCTATCTCCCGTCTGTTGAGCAATACTTTTCTATATATAAAGTTTATGAAATAACAATAATTAGAACTAGATATAATGACTAAGAGTTTTAATGCTATACCTAATATAAACTTAGAGCATATAACTCTGCTCGTTGAGTACTAATGTATGAATTTAGAACGCATATAAATCTCGTTCTCCAACGCTTAATCCTCCAAAGGCCCTGGTGGTTGCACATGCTATAAGAAAACTCAACTCAGAACCTAACTGCTAATCGAATCACATATGCATTATGCACAAGAATAATATAACTACGCTGGCTGCGGGCTGGGGCTGGGGCAGGGACTAGCTGCCCCGCAGCCCGTCTTGTTTTCTTGAGAATTCGCTTTGGATTTCAAGGCTAATATTCAAGCCATGATTTTTGCAAGCACCACTCAGGTTTTCTTTTCTAGTTTTAGCAGGCTCTCATATTATTTTCCTTTATTAAATTATTCAATTATCAATTAAAAGTAAAACTATTGAAATGTTTAAGAGATTATTTGGGTTAGTCGACTGTTCAGATAACTCTTAATTTAAATCAGAGTCGCTTTTCCACGAACACACTTAGTTGCTAAATATTCATTTTCATTGTGGATGGATATATGAGGTAACCAGTTTACATTGTTTATATTGTAGATGTGCAAAGTTCCCAAGGAAAGTCGTGAGTCGGCCCCATAACAGGCTGCGGTTAGGTCCTTCTTCTCGCCCCATAACAAGTTGGGGATGGGTCCTTCTCTCCCAAAGTGGTGCTACTTTTGACTATGGTCGGACCCGAATAAGGTCGTGGTTATTTTCTTTGCCGCTACATATTTAAGCCAACAAAATTCTGACTACCATATGTCAGCCCATAACTCCGACTATTAGGTTGGTGATAAGACCAAGTCAGCCTCGTACAACCTTATTCACTTGATGAACTGGGCCACGCCTGACTAAACAAATATTTGTGTACCTTGAGGCTGGATAGGAACATAATAACGCTGGTTCTGGACTGTGTGGGGTTTGGAAGGCCGACTTCTGACTACACGGAAACTTACTAGGAAGACGCAAAGGAGTTGGGAGACAAGATGCCAAGTTGGTTTCACGAGCATAGCGGGCATGTTGGCTAGAATCCATGATGAACTAACTACATATATCCTCGTACCTTTGGAACAAATAGCTGAAATTTGACATTAGTTTGGCTACCCTCTTCCCTTAATCCTATGATGGATAAGTAAACAAATAAATAATAAATAATTCATTATTGAAGATATTTCATTCTAATTAAACATATAAAATTAATAAACTATGAATTAATATATCTACTCCACGTTATGTCATGCTATCCCAGATTGGACGTATCAGGCACTTGGATTAAAAACTCCCAAGCTGGTTGGACCAAACTAAACTTCTTCAAGATCAAACACAATCAGGATTTGTATAAGAACTCCGACTTTCTTGGTCTGGTTGGCACATCCTAGATTTCTTCCGGGTTAAACTTATTTGGCGAGACTAATATCATCCTAGATTTTTTCCAAGTTAAACTTATTTGGCGAGACTAATATAAAGGACACTGGATAGAGATTTTTCACCAGATAAAAACATTATTTGGAGATTTTATTTTTATTTACTTAAAGTGATCTTTGGTTAGATTTCCTTATTAACTACACAAATTAATATAGAGGACACTGGATAGAGATTTTTCACCAGATAAAAACAATATTTGGAGATTTTATTTTTATTTACTTAAAGTGACCTTTGGCTAGATTTCCTTATTGACTACACAAATTATGTCAGTGGGCTTGCGCTAATTTTTACTTCTAGTAATAAACATTAATGAGTCTTTGTAGTAAATTCATTTAGCAGGGACATATCAATGGCTGAGACCAAAAATATTTTGAAGTCTTGGATAAATAAGAAAATAGAGCTAAATATAACGGATTCGTGACTCTTTGTGATCATTCCTGAGCACAAAGTGAGTAGAACTGGCCATAAGAAACATAAAGTGTCTCTATGGTCAATGGTTATATTTTCCCAAAAACAGTTTCCAATCCTAAATCAATAAAATCAACACTTCATGCTCTGATCAGTAACTAAATTATGACAAAATAACAAGAAGCTCCAATTTTAAATAAATTCACCACTATGTTTGGTAAGCCTCGAGAAAAATGGCACCAACAATGAAGGTGTGGTAAATATAGCTAATTTTAACTTACATCTCCTGAATTTGGAATTCAAAGTTGATGATACAAAACAACAATTCTCTCAGACTGAATTGAATATAAAATAGTACCGAAAATTCATAAGAAAATATTAACAGGTAGAACTTTGTGCGTCAGTCTTGATCTGGTTTGTTTGTGGTGATGGAGAAAATACACGGGGAGAGGGCCACGCGATAAAATTCAGTATCTTGCTTCCAGGAATTAGAACAGGTAGGATTCTACACTGTGACTTAAAAAAAGCATTTAATTTTTTTTTTTCTTTTCATACATTTTCTAAAACAATTTGGATAGAGACGTTGTATCGAGTTCTAATTGATAGCCAACAGAGGGAAATAGAAGCATCACCTTCTTAATAGCGTCCTACGTGTCAAAAATAGCAAAATCAAATTTATTAAATCAAACCTGAGTAGCTCACAGGTGTGGAACACCACCTGGATACTGCATCACCTTCTTAATAGCTTCCTTTGTGTCAAAAATAACAAAATCAAATTTATTAAATCAAACTTGAGCAGGTCACAAGGGGTGGAACACCACCTGGATACTGCCTCTGCAGAACACGCTATGTACATTACAATAATTACATGATGAATATATAATTCACACACAATTAAGGAAGTTGAAACAACACGCTATGTACATTACAATAATTACATGATGAATATATAATTCACACACAATTAAGGAAGTTGAAACAACACCCTAGAAAACATGAACAAACTCCTAATCTAAGGTTCGGTTTGAACCCTCACTCCATTAAGACATTTCTTCATTAATCTCAACACTCCTCCTTAATGGAGAAATGGAATCACACATATGCCTAACACTTCCCTAAACAATTCAAACTTGATTCTACCAAGGGGTTTGGTAAAAATATCAGCAACATTGTCATAATTATTGTAATACTCAATATGGATTTCTTTTGACTGAACTTTCTCCCTCACAAAATGAAACTGTGTATCGATATGTTTTGTGTTCTTGTGAAATATTGGGTTATTTGCAAGTTTGATGGAGCTTTGATTGTTGCATTTGATCACTATTGCAACTTTTTGTTCTTCTCCAGCATCAAGGAGAAGTCTCCTCAACCAAACTGCTTCACTTGTTACTGCACACATAGCTTGATATTCAGCTTCCGCAGAAGACAAGGATACCATGTTCTACTTTTTTCTACTCCATGTAATGACCCTGGATCCAATGCTAAATGCATAGCCTGTTATGGATCATCTGTCATCTACATTTCCAGCGCAATCGGATTATGAAAAACCTATCAATCTAACATCACATGAATCAGTATAAATAATACCAAAATCTAAGGTTACGTGTAGATACCTTAAAACACATTTTGCTGCAACCCAATGGCTCTCAAGGGACTTAGACATAAATTGGCTCAATGCACTGACTGCATAAGCCAAATCTGGCCTAGTTGTAGTCAAGTAGATTAGTCTCCCAACCAACTCTCTATACAAGGTCACATCTGCCTCCTTAGATCCATCATCATTCTGAAGTTTTAAGTTCTTCTGTAAAGGTATTGCTGCAGCTTTACACTGATCCATTCTGAACTTTTCCAATAAGCTCCTGACATACTTACTCTATGACAGAAAGTTTGTTCAAAATCCCTTTAGACTTCTAAACCCAAACAATAATGTAGCTCTCCTAGGTCTTTCATCTCAAAGACTTGTGATATCTGCTCCTTGATTTCTTTAATGAGATTATCAGCATTCTCTGTAATGATTAGATCGTCTACATATAAATAAATCAAAACAATATTTCCCTCTTTATCAAACACGGTATAAAGATTAGGGACATTTTTGCTTCTTTTATAACCACGCTACAGGAAAAATGAATCAATTTTGTCATACCATGACCTCGGTGCCTGTTTTAGTCCATACATCACTTTCTTCAACCTACAAACTAAATGTTCTTCACCTTGTTTGACAAACCCCTCAGGTTGCACTAAGTAGATTTCTTCTTTTAAGTCCCCATTTAAAAAAGCAGATTTAACATCTAGCTGGTGAATCATCTAATGGTGTTTGGTAGCTAAATCAATTATCATTATGATTGTGTTTAGTTTAGCTAAAGGGGCAAATGTTTCATCATAATCTATGCCTTCTTGCTACGAATACCCCTTTACAACCAGCCTAGCTTTATATTTATGTATGCTCCCATCTACTTTAAATTTAGGCTTATACAACCATTTGCATCCTTTGGGTTGTTTGCCTTTAGGTAGTTTAACTAAATCCAAAGTTTTGTTTTTGAGGATTGATTCATATTCCTCTTCCATAGCAGCCCTCCATTCACTATATTGACTGTCTTCTTTATAACTAGAGGGTTCAAAAGCATTCATCATACTAGTTATAAAAGCATTTTCCCTATATCTTGCTAGCAATTGAACCTTCCTACCTAATCTCCTGAGTGGTGGGGTAGCTTCAAACCTTGTGTGATCATCATTTTCTGGACTTGGCTTGACAACTACATCATCTTCTTTCCCTTCATGTTGTTGATGCTTCTGCTGCTCCTTGTTGTCACCTGATTCATCACTTCCTTCTTCCACCAACAAGGGCAAGTGACATTCTTCATTAGCACTCTCATGGCTTCCTTCATTAACCTGCTCATGAAACACTACATCTCTGCTCGCAAAAACTTTATGAGTAGTGGGATTAAACAGCCTGTAAGCCTTAAATTCTATACAATACCCAACAAAAGTACATTTGATGGCCTTTGAATCTAGTTTCTTTCTATCTTCCTTTGGGAAATGAGCAAAGGCTTTACTACCAAACAATCTCAAATGCTTAACGACAGGCTTATAAACAAATAAAGTTTGAAAAGGAGTTTTGAAATCTAAACTTCTTGTAGGACTCCTATTCTTTAGATATGCAACAGTATTAATTGCTTCAGCCCAAAACCCATTAGAAAGATTCTTACATTTTAGCATACTGCCAACACACTCCACAAGAGTTTTGTTCTTCCTCTCTACAACCTCATTTTATTGAGGAGTGTGGGGTACTATAAATTGTTGTTGTATCCCATTATCTTTACAGTATTTGAGGACACAAGCTTTCTTGTACTGTCCCCCTTGATTCGAGGGGACATTCTTGATGCTTTTATCTATCTTCTTTTCAACCATACTTTTGAACTCCTTGAAGTATTGAAAAGTGTGGCTCTTCTTCCTGAGGAAATATAGCCAAGTAAATCTAGTACAATCATCAATAAATAGTAAAAAATAGTATGCACCGCCTAACAACCTTGTCTACATATGCCCGCATACGTCTGTGTGTACCAGCTTGAGTATATCTCTCCTCCTATCAACATTCACAGGAAATTCATCTCTGTGCAACTTTCCCAGTGCACATACATCACAATTAATATGGAAAGGTTTTAAAATAGGAAGACCTTCGACCATACCTCTTTTCTGTAATAGCAACAAATCATTGAAGTTAATATGGCCGAACCTCTAATGCCATAAGTCCATTGTAGTTAGGGAAGATGATGTCAATGCCTGATGTGGTGCGATTTTGACATTTAGCTTGTACAATCCTCCCACATGAATACCTGATGCAATAGGCTTCATACGATCCAATAGGTCTTTAATAACACAATATGATTTATAAAACTCTACCTTGAGATTCTAATTAGTTATCGTAGAGATAGAGATCAGATTCTTTTTTATCCCAGGTACATATATCACATTATGAATATGTCTAGTATTTCCATGAGGCAAAACAACAGGAATGTTACCATAACCTTTGATTTGGTACCCTTTATCATCACCAAGATAGATTTTTGCTCCACTGCTGGTCTCTTTGAAGTCTTCAAACCATTGTATGTTCCTTGTCATGTGGATGGATGCACCTGATTCCACAAACCAAGTATCTACTTTATCTTCCTTAGCCAAAAGCGCAGTCATATATGAATAGTCTAAGGCGCTGAATCTGTTTCTCCTTAGCAAAATGATCTGCATGTTGTTTATGTATCTTTCGGACTTCCTCAAACTTCTTCATGCAATATCTACCTATATGGCAAATTCTACCACAATAAAAATATTTGGTCGCAGAGTCATTTCTATTCAAATATGTACCGTGAGGTGGGGGCATCTTTCTTTGTGGGGTTGCACTACTCTTCTGTGCTGCATTTGGTTTTCCTCTGAAGGGCTTCTTCTTCCCCATTAAGGCCAGATCTGAACTCTGAGGTTTATTAGTTAGTTGCCTTTTGTCCTCTTGCATGAGGATCCCTGTTAATACTTCAAACACGGGAGCTTTTTCTCTTGCATTCAATCCAGTGGTGAAAATCTCATACTCGTCAATCATACCATTCATGGTAATCGTGACCAAAATCTATATCTGACACAGCTTCACCGATGTCACCTAGCTTGTTCTTGAGCTTCTTGATCAGCGAAATAAATACTACAACTGTCTCATTCTCCTCCATCTTGATGGAGAGAATCTTTGTCTTCAAGAATAGCAATCGATTGGTGTTCTTGATCTCTTAGATATCCTTGAGTGTCTTCCAAATTTCTGGTGCAGTCTTGCAATCATAGATATGGGGAATAACGCAATCTTTGATTGAAAATTTCAGGAGCTTTCTCACCTTAGTCTCCCACTTGTCCCAGTCTTGGATTGTTGTTGGTGTTCCTCCTGTAGTCAGGTTCGACTTCACCTCATCATTATTCACAATTTCCCGTGCATTGTGTCCCTCAAGCAGGGTCTGCAGCTTAAATTTCCAACCAAAGTAGTTGGATCCATCCAGCTTATTATTTTCATTGAGGCATGCTTGTGCTAAATGATTATTCATCTTGAATAATAAAAAACTTCAACCCCAATAACTAAAAAAAACAACCCCAGATCTTCAAAACTACTGCAAATGCCAGATCCAATGAAAAATTGAGCCGAGATCCCCTTTTTTAAGAGATCACACCAATTCCTTCTTTAAAAAAAATCACCCCCTTTTTCAAATAATAAGCCCTTTTTTTTTAAATTAAAGAATTAAATTAAAAACTTTAATTCAAAAATTCTCTTTCCCACCTCGAATCTAAGGAATTGCTAAAGAACTACAATAGTGTAATTTTTTTCATTCCTTAGAAAAAAGTCAAGGTCTCTTTCTTCAAGGATTCCAATCTTGTAGAATGTTCTCTTCTAGTCTGCCATTCGGAAAAAATGTCTCCCTCTCTGTGTTGTGTGGATAATCCCCCGTGCTGGATCATGACCCTTCAAAGGAGTTACGATAGCGTACTCCCCTCCAGTGGATCGCCTTCCCCTTCTTATCCAATTTTCCTCTTCTCAGACAACAAGGATTCTCGCATGACACAACCAACTTGTCGTTGATCTTGCAAAGCTGATCAACCTCCAAAGCATGCAAAAACAGCAGGCCGCTAGCCGCGGTAGCCACTCCACCACCATGACTTGATCGTCATCCTTCCAAAATGCAACAATGGATCTCCAAACTGCAGACCAATGTGTGGCCTCCTCCAACAGGAGCAAACAATCACTCCTCGTGTCGGCCTCAGATCACACGATCTCTTCTCACCAGGTGGTGCAACTACCATCAATTTCCTGATCGCACTGGTGTCGATCTGGTAGGCCACTCACGCTGCCTAATCAAGCACTTGTGCAGGCTGCTCACGCTGTTTTCTCATGCTGGCTACTCAAGCCGCAACAACGATTGGGCTGGACTTCTCTCCACCCCCACACTGCGATCTAGTGTTCTCTCCACCCTCAAGGTGTGATCTAGTTAAGTGATTTAACACGAATCTTCCGCAGTGATCGATGCTTCAGCACACAGATTTCCAAAACACACTTCAACACACCAAAAATATAATATATTTGATTTAATTGAGAGAACACACTTCAGAAGTAGCAAAACTTGGCCACTCCGTGTGCAGTAATCACAGATCAGCAACATTGTCGAGCTCCTTCAAATCACAAGCTCGTATGCTCGGCTCAATAGCAGCAAAAAAAATGCCTATTTTTCCTAGATTCAATCAATGAATAAGATCAATCCCAACTTGTACACGGGGTATTGGATGGCCATAAGCAATATGTTGAAGCTGACTATAACCTCAAATGATGGTGACTGGCCCCATGAAGTTGCTATTGTACTGCCACTTCCATCTCCACGTAGACTCCACCAACACGGTCGGTGCGCTTGAAAAATGGCACACCCACCTCATTATGGACAAACAAAATCGTGTAAGGCCATAATTGAATTGGTGCGAGTATAGTGCTGAATTCCGCGCTAATCTCCCTTCAAAACGCTCCGGTCAAATTTCTGCCTCCACTCAAGGTTACAGGGCGTCGTCAATGTTGTAGCTCAGATACCATGTCAGAAATAGCAGAATCAAATTTATTAAATCAAACCACAGGTGTGGAACACCACCTGGAGACTGCCTGTGTAGAAAATGCTCTATACATTACAATAATTACACGATGAATATATAATTCACACACAATTAGGGAAGTTGAAACAACACTCTAGAAAACAGGGACAAACTCCTAATCTAAGGTTCAGTTTGAACCGTCACTCCATTAAGACATATTTTCATTAATATCAACATTTGGATGATGAAGAAGTTGACGTGCAATGGAAAATCTTAAACTGGGGAAACGAATGGGTCGGGAAAACTGGTGCTCGTGTATCAATTGTGCAGAGTCCTGAAATTTTCCCAATGGTAAGAGCACGAAAACAATGCATTGATGCCAAAACTTATTAACAGAACTAGGGTTGTTTGTAAAGGAAACCTTATGGTGGGCCTCGTGGTGTCTACATGTTTATTCCCTCTTGTCATTATGTCATCCAATAATTACTCGTGAGCCTGCCAAACTCCTCTTATGTGCTCCATCGCAATTCCCCCGAGTCATTCAATGGAAGAGGCCTAATCATGATTGTAATTTCAAACTATAATTTTGCGCCCAATTTCCCAATTACACCAGATAGTATCAGCTTTGCAGCGTTAAAAAACGAGACAACAGAGTGCATCCTCCAGCCGAAGTTTAGGAGCATTAGACAAAATTTGAGTTGGATGCAAGGGTCAGGGCTCCAGCAAAGTATGCTAATTTATGGCAAGCTGTTGTGGAGTGTCATCACAGCCAGGAACATACTGATCATATTTTCTACAGCCATAGTTGCTTAGGTTAATTCCACTAAATGTGAGGATCCGAACCCCTGGTTTCATGCCCCCAGGCCTACGGTAGTCTTTCAACCTTAATTGGTGAGGTGTGGCACCACCGAACATTTTCTTTTCACTAATACTTATGCTCATGGACTATGCCTAACCATTAGTCTACTAGTTTGTTTTTCACAACCAAGTATTATTATGTTTCCTTTATACCAATTAACACCCATACACATTCATTATCATCAGCAATTATACATGAAGGACACAATTGCACAGTATAAAGGGAGGGGCAACTCCCTGAACAATGAGTTTTCCCGAATTCAATATATTATTCTACTTTTCAATGTTTCCAAAGCTTTATAAGTATACTTGGGAAACACCAAGTTTCATACTTAGCCAATTTTACAACATGCCACACTTTTGTGTGTCAACTGAGTTCCTTACCCGAGTTGGGCGGGCGTGCCCTCATACGAGCTGCCAACTGCACTCCTTAATAGAACTTCATTTACTGTTGCACAACAGGCAGGCAACCTCACCTGAGTCACCCTGCTTTTCCTCCTACATGACGGGCGGGCGACCTACCTGAGTCACCCGAGACACCTTCACACGGTGGGTGGGCGACCTAGCCGATTAACCGTTCACCTCCACCGCATTTCTTCTTGCATGCTGGGCAGGTGACCCACCCGAGTCACCACCCGCGCTCCTTCCATCGAACGGCGGGCCACCTTCACCCACACCATCGCCTTTCAACCAAGTCTCGTGCTATCAACGTGTGGTGCTGCCCAAGGACGGGCGCATTAGAACTGCGCCTTCCTCGCTGCGGCTATACACTTCTATGTCGCACTTTTACTTGTCCACCAAAAGACTTGCTCGAATGTGATGTTCGAATGCTCCATCGCTTGCCTTTACTTATATCCATGGTGGGGCGAGTCACTACCCAGGCTGACTCATCCTTCTTGTGCCAAACACCCCTTACACATCGCAACTCGCCATCCGATTGTTGGTCAGCCTTTGTTCAAGTTCCCATCATATGTAAGTCAGCCTGTGGGTATGCCCAAACGCTCCCCAGGCTATATATAACCATCGCTCACCATCTAATGCGAATTATGCTTATGTATCTTCACACATTTCTATCCAAGCTATTTGTTCGTTCACCAAACAAGCCGTTGCACTTCACGGTGGTTGTGCCAAGAACCGCAGGTCCTTACATCCTCCTCCACCTGAAGTCGTTGTCATCCTCAACAACATGCCACCTTGGTAACCATCCACCAAGATCAAGTTTTTTATATCCAAACAGTCTTATCCATGATATCGACTCCTCCACATACTGCAAACATCCTTGCAACATATGTAGAACAACCATCTCCACCATGTGTCATCCCTCCATAGGCTGCCTATCAAGATAATCCACCTAATGCCAACATCTATCTGCACATTGGTACCCCTCATGACTCGAACTAGTTGGGTAGCTAATCCAACCATACGCCCAAACACAAAGAATGCACATCCTTATGTCATCATCAGTCTTTCCCTGACTTCTGCTACATCTCAGACTCATCAAGAATCTGCTCTAAATCCCATGCTCAGGTCCATGGAAACTACATCCCATCTGCAACATGTCCAAACCATGGCCTTGTTGCACAAGAGTTTACAACCTCTCCAATGGCTCATACATCTCCATGTCATAACAACATTTGCACAACACCCTTACCTTGGGATTCCCCATAAAATGTCCATGAATGACACGTCTACACATGCTTTTGCATAATGTCCCTGCATCGACCGTCATGCCCCATGTTTCCAACCTAATGTCCATGATTCTAGTTGTCCATGATGTCCAACCTATGTAGACTCCATCCCAACATTTGGTCATCCACATCCAAGTCTACAATCTGTCATAAAGAAGCCTCCTTCCAAGGCCCCTTGCTTAAGTTGGTGTAGCCCCTCCCAACCAAGGTCCCTACACCAACCCTTCTCCAAGGTTGTCTATAGAGAAAGGAGGGCCAAGAAGTTTCCTCCGTGACTCTCATCCACCCATGTAACATATTGATGTTATGTCCTCAAGTATATGTGCACAGCCTCAATCTCCTCACATGTACACCCAAGCTCCCCAAGCTTGGCTTTTGTCAACTGAACGTCATATATCCCCATAGCATACCTGCAAAACATGAACCGGCTCTTGTTCCACTTGTATGTGAAACCAACTTCCTTCACTTGCAAGTACTTGTGGAAACATGCATTGTCACCAACTGTCAAGATGATACACACCTTCAGCTTCCTGCAAAACTTATCGCCAAGTTTTCAGACCATCTCTGATACCAACTATCATGCCCCCACACCTACGGTAGTCTTTCAACTGTACTTGGCGAGGTGTGGCACCATCAAATACTTTCTTTTCACCAATACTTATGTTCATGGACTACGACTAACCATTACTCTACTTAGTTTGTTTTTCGCAACCAAGTATTATTATGTTTCCGTTATACCAATGAACACCCATACACATTCATTATCATCAACAATTATACAATAAGAACACAATTGCACAGTATAAAGGGAGGGGCAACTTCCTAAAAAATGAGTCCGCCCGAATTCAATATATTATTCAACTTTTCAATGTTTACAAAGCTTTACAAGTATACTTGGGAAACACCAAGTTTCATACTTAGCCAATTTTACAACATGCCACACTTTCGTGTCACACGCATTGCCAATCGTACTCCTCAATCAAACTTCGTTTACCGCTGCACAACGAGCAGGTGACCTCACCCGAGTCACCCCGCGTTTCCTCCTGCATGATGGGCGGGCGACCTACCCGAGTCACCCAAGATACCTTCACATGGTGGGTGGGCGACCTACCCGAGTCACCGTTCACCTCCACCGCGTTTCTCCTTGCACGCCGAGCGGGCGACCCACCCAAGTCACGACCCGTGCTCCTTCCACCGAACGGCGGGCTCGTTCACCCGCGCCCTTCCCTTTCAACCAAGTCTCGTGCTATCTCCGTGTGGTGCTGCCGAAGGACGGGCGCATTAGAACTGCACATTCCTTGCTGCAGCTATACACTTCTCCTTCGCAATTTTACTTGTCCACAGAAAGACTTGCTCGAATGTGATGTTCGAATGCTCCATCGCTTGCCTTTACTTATATCAACTCTGCGCCATTATGGCTTGTTAGATTTTTAATATAGTTTGCTGGAACTTGGAATCAAATTTGTTGTCCTGATTCTCCTTAGAGTATTGTGTTGATCATGGGCATCCTTGTTCTCCTTTTCCTCCGGCAGTGGTGTTTTTGTATCCTAATATAGTTGTTTCCTCCATTGGTTTATTCTGGTGGATATGGAAGCCTAGGTGTAAGGACCTGCGGTTCTTGGCACAACCACCGTGAAGTGTGACGGCCTGTTTGGTGAATGAACGAACAACTTGGACAGAAATGTGCGAAGATACATAAGTATAATGCGCATTAGATGGTGAGCAATGGTTATATATAGCATGGGAAGTGTTTGGGCATACCCATGGGCCGACTTACATATGATGGTGACTTGAAAGAAGGCCGACCAACAATCAGATGGCGAGTTGGGATGTGTAAGGGGCGTTTGGCACATGAAGGATGAGTCGGCCTGGGTAGCGACTCGCCCCACCATGGATATAAGTAAAGGCAAGCGATGGAGCATTCAAACATCACATTTGAGCAAGTGCTTTGATAACTCAACAGGTTGATCTGTATGGAATATCAACAATCGCTTTGTATCACCAAAGGAAACATAATAGTGTTACTTGAAAAGGAAAACACACTACTATGTAAGTGAAATTATTTACTTTCATGAAATTGTGGCAATGTGAACGTTTGTTCATTAATGTGCCTTAGAAATGTCATATGTGTATCCCTATTTGAATTGCACTGACTCTTGTTGAATCTCCGCATGTTTTGTGCATCTTTTTAATAGAACATGTATATTTTTCTATTTAAAAGTAAATGAATTTTGATGTTTAGGGAAAGAAGTAAGAGGTTTAATTATGGGAAGTAATGCTTTTATGTGTGTTATGTGATTATAAATTGTTATTTAGAGCTATTAGGTGTTAATTTAGAATTATTGTTTATTATGTGTATGAGTTGTAGTTGTGTCATGTCTAAATTATAGATCTATTTTTTTACAATTTAGATTTTTGGAAGTTAGTAATCTCTATTTTATATATGTAATTATTGAGATCAATAAAATAATGAAGTGTGATTTGTGTGTTACATTTTTTAATGAAATTTTTAACATGGTATCAAAGCTTGTTTTAGCTGATTCCATTACAAAAAAAACACCCTGAAAAATGTGAGAGATGCGAAAATAATTAACTAAATTAGGGCAGTTTAGATGTGTGTTTGTTTTTGTTTAGTTCATGTGAATATTCTTGTGTGTAGAACTATTCCTATGTGTAGATATGGAGTTAAAGCAAAATATCTACGTTGAACGTGTGGAATGGTGTTGTTTTCAGTACATAAAACAAAAAGCTTCCTATAGTGATTCAAGTACCCATGAGTTTCTAAGATTTGAATAGGCTTTGCTCGATTTTGCCACATTGATTAAAAATCTAATGAAAAAATTGTCATCAGTGAATGGTTACGTGATTATATGAAGTGTAATTGAATTATTTAGAATATATATCTTTGAATGTGATGATGGATTAAATTTTCTTCACTGATCAGCGAAAGTGTAATAATATTTTTTTTAAGATTTTGAAATTCCCACAATGGGTTTTGTGCTTGGGAAAATGCATCTATCCTCCTGCATTCAGAAGCATTGTTTTCATTGTCGTGGATTATGTGCTCACTTCCATGGATCTATGTGCCCAAGTACTATCCATGCCAGTTTAGACACTAGGATATGTTAGCAAATTTCTTATTAGTCCCTGCCCCTTCGGGGCTGGCAGGGACTATAGTAATCGATTTTACTCCCTAGCATTACTTTGACACGATAATCAATAAATATATTTTAACTTAAAGCAAAGTTTTTTGAAATGACACATCAACCAATACAATATTTTTTATTTTTTATGCTTTTAACCAATCAACGAAATCTTCTTCTTATTTGGCCTCAAACCGAGGTATACAAACTCAAAAGTTAGGAAAAAGTTGGGAGAAGTACAAGTAATTAAAACAACCTGTCACCTGCATGAAGTAATGCTATCTTTGCCTTAGCATTAATTTGCAACATTTAATGTTAAGAAAACTTATGGCGTATCTTCTTTGAATGCGAAAGTATATTTCTGTTAACAATTAGTTCCCAAGTTGTAGGTTACAGGTGGTGCATGCATGAAGTTGGAAGCTGGTGTTTTCAAGCATACGCGCTGTCGAACATACGGGCAGTGATGGCATCTTGATAAGAGGAGAGCTTGAATAAGAGGAAAGCTTCCGACCTGCGTGGGAGTCTGCCATGCCTGCAAGTTGATGGAAAACTGATGCATGGAAGTTGATAAGAGGAGAGCTTGAATAAGAGGAAATCTTCCGACCTACGTGGGAGTCTGCCATGCCTGCAAGTTGATGGAAAGCTGATGCAGAGGCATTCTTTTGTTGCTGGAAGCATTGTTGTAAGATTCAACACCCCTATTTTTGTTGCAGGCTCTACGTGCGGTGATACTTCTTCATTGTATTTGTTTTGGCTAGCTCATTTAACGCATAGCTCTAGCGCATGGTACCTCTTAGACGAACTACATCCTTTGCAGTGTATGGCCTCTGTGTGAGGTGAAATCGCTCTAATTTCCACCATGTTTGGACCTCTGCTACTTCTGCCTCAATTTTTGCTTCCTCGTCCACCATCTGCACCACATTCATTCCACAATCTATATAATTTTTACACTCTAACAGTGCAATGACGCAGTTTAGGCTTAGCTTTATGTTTCAAATCAAATTTAGCCCCAAAATGGCTGAGATTTTACTCTAGAAGAACATGGTTATCACTTATCAAATATAATCTATGCTATAATGAGCAAAATTTTCAACCAAGATTCAGACAAAGTTTTCAACCAAAATTCAGAGCTGGCCAGGTAAAGACTTCTTGTAAAAAGCAAATTGAAACCAATTTTTTTATATTTCATATTGTTGTCTATAGTTTCACCTTTTCAATTCAAAATTCATTTTTGGTCATCTAAATAAGTCTAAGAAATAACAAACTAAGAACAGTTTTTTCTATTTCATAATGTCTTGCCTATACTTTTAACTTTTACGGTTGAAAGCTCATACATGTTGTTCAAATTTATTTACAGTAACGGTTCTTGATTCATGAAAGCTTGATCGTTATTTCGCTGCATTTAATAACAAACTTCACGAATAGCTTCATAGTATTGTGCAAGACATGAATTTTATGACACTTAACAGGATGAAAAAAGAAAGATTAATAACATAGCAAGGCATGAATTTTACGACATTTGCAACTTCACAAAATAAATATCAGCACCATAGCAAGGCATGAATTTTGTGATAATTACAGGTTCACAAAAGATAGATGAACAACATAGCAAGGCATGAATTTGACGAAATTTACAGGTCCTATTTTCCTAAGCGATTTTCATCTTTAGCCGTTATTTAGTACTCATTCTGCTAAAAAAAATGAAGAGAATGTCCAGTGGAAACGCAACCTGCTTGGCCGAGAGCGGCCCGTCTTTTTGCACTAGTCGCAAGATGGCCTTCACTCTATCTTTACCGCATCCCTGTGTATCCCGTTTTCTCCCCATCTGCAGCCGCTGAGAAGCCGTCGTTTTTATTTTTTCCCTTTCCCAATTAGGAGAGCACCAACACCACTCCACTCCATTCACTGAGATTGAAGAGAATCCCTCACGTAAAAAATAGCGAGAGGGCCGAACAGTTAACCCACATAACCGGAAGGAAGATGGTTGGCTCAAAACAACATAACAACCCCCAAGGAAAGCAAAATAGTTTTCCCAATCTAATGTGGGAAGAGCTAGAATAGGAATTGCGACAGAGAAAGAGTTCTGAAAATCTAGACACTAGCAATAGGTCTCAGATTCGCGGGGGCCTCTCAGGGCACTCTATTCTTATTGCGTGGTCGCAGCAATGTTCGGTGTTTTTACCAACGTCCATTTCATTTGTTAAACTCAATCGATAGATTTGTATGCTTCGCTGATATACGATAGCAGTGGATCCAAGGTAAACTGTATCTACTCGATCTCACTTTCGAACTGCTGCATCCGGATCTGAATTTTGGATCTGAAACTGGCTTTGTGATTGTATTTGTATCTCGGTCTGCACCTGGAACTGAGCTATTTGAACGCAATAACACGTAATTGCGGTTACTCTGGCCTAGTGGGAAATGCATGCACTGCTACTGACACGTGAAATCCATGCAAAAGGCAATATTTGTGTGTTGGAGCGACTGCTACTGCTATGTTGTCCGTTCCGTTGATTTTCGTACGCTTCCGTCGATTTGAAGGGGCCCACATATAAATAAAAGTAGAGTCAATGTGTGTTCAAATCGATCCACACAGACTCAATATACTGGTTCAAATCAATCCACGCATATTCATCTGTTCACAGCATTACAGCTATCTGGTAACTTGTGGTTGGAGATAAATTCAGTATTATGTCATTTTGGACACTACAATCTATGCATATACATGTGTGCCAAATGATTTTGCTTGTCGTTCACCAATGTTCCCGTTTTCAGATGCATGAACAGATTCACATCCAGTTGTTGATTTCAATACATATGGATCTACACTTAGAAACCCTGCTAAAGAGCGTGGACTCCCAAGTTTGAGCTGAGCTCTTAGAGCACTTCTTAAAGAAATGCACCGGCTACCGAGATAAGAATATTGCCTCTATGAGTTTGCATGACAATTAGGAAAGGTTTTTCTGGTAAACTCACTTCCATTGGTTCTATGGCTTTGCATCGAAATTATGTAATGTTTTCAATTGACGGTCGTGAGGTTTAGTGTGTCCTGCCAAATTGCATGAACGCATAGCCATCGAAGCTAATTTTCTTCTGTGACAGTGCACCTCCAAAGGCTGGGAAGATTTCGATAGTTTCTCAGTCAATGCATTTCGCAATGCAAGGAAGGCCGAATCGGTGAATTTGTAAAGAGCTTGAAAAAGTTAGAATTGTTGTTTAAACTTTAAAAGAACTACTCCAACCGAAAAAAGATGTGTTTCTTTCGTACTTCTTTTGAAACAAATAACCCAAACAAAGCAAAATACACCTGATATATTCACACATGGCTGGTACGAATAGACAGAGCTATCTTACGCCACCTCCGTCGCTCACCTCTGTCACTCGGTGGCTGCCATTACTGGTAAGAAAATGGGGTAGAATGTTTAAGTGGCAAACCGAGAGCTGTATTCCCATACAATTATGAATAGCTTGTTCAATCATATACAACTATGTTTAGAGTCTATTTAAAACATTATAATGGTGGTGATTTGATATTGGTTCTACGAAACATAATCACTAACACTTGTTTCATTTTCCCATTTCCTTTTAATCTGTTTTATTAATTAATGTTGCACATGAATCTTGTCAAGCTTGACCAAACTTCTAACGCATGGCTTTGTGCTTGCCGAAGTTTGAAGCATATCTTCTTAAAGCATTCGGCTATTGCCTCTCCGCTAACCTGTAAAGGTTCGGCTATCGCCTCTCGACTATTGCCCTTTCTCTAAACTGCCTAACCTGCAAGGGCCTTCGGCTAACCTGTAAAGGTCTCTGAACTGCCTAACCTGCAAAGGATCAGATCATGGCTCTCTGGCTGGTGGTGGCTAGAACAGCTAGGCAGGGACTAGCTGCCATGCAGCCTGTCTTGTTTGATCTTACAACCATATGATATTGAGGTTAGTAGTTTGGATAACATTGTTTGTGTGCGCATCATCGTTCTGGCATAGAGATAGCAAACATCAGCATTATATAAAGGATCAAGTTTCATCAACGCTTTGCTATAATTACAAAGACCTGGAGAAGCTGGTAGACATTGACAAGTATAAAGCCATTAAGCGGTTGTGGAAGGATTGGGGTAAATAATATATTGATGACATTTCCATATAAGAAAACCAAAGTCAGTGGATTTCAACTATTGCAATTGAAATCAACTTGTTTCTATTTAAAGAAAGCATACATTACCGTAGAGGTTCTCTTGGTCAAGTCCATATTCAGCTTAGCTAGTGGGAAGATTGGCTTTGAATATTGTGGTGTTATTATATTATATATATAAAAAAGATTGTTGGTTAAAATTTATATGTGGTAGCTCTATTATTTGTTAGTGTGTAAGTGTAGTGTGAAAAATTAAATGATTAAGAATCACAATGAACATGATAATTATTGAATAGACTAATGTGGCTTGTTATGCTTTGGGAGCATCAGTGAATAGTTGTTTTTAAAATGGTCAAGTTGGTGTGACTCGTTGTGCTCTAGGAGTATCAGTACACGTTATTTTATACAAGTTCAAGTTGTAAAATTGTCAGTTAAAGATGTTTTGAACCCTAAATGTTATCCTAGATAACTGATGAAGATTGCAGATGGCCATGGATTTAACAAATTATTAAGTAGGAATCCTAAAAATTTGGTGAATAAAAGAGCAGAAACCGTGAGATTTCAGAGTGGATGTGAGTGCTAGTAATGGCCATATTAGACAAATATGACAAAGATTCATATTGTTGTTCTAATTTGTGTTCTCTAAATTTTTTACATGTAAGCATTGAGGGAGGGTATTGGAAGTAATGTTTCCATGTGTGTCATGTGATTACAAGTTGTCATTATAAGTCCCGAGGTGTCAATCTAGATGTTATTGTTTCTTATGTGTATGAGTTGTAGTTGTGTCATGTCCGAATCATCCATCCACTTTCTTAGGATCTAGATTTGTCAATGTTAATAATCTCTATCCTATATATGTAACCGTTAAAATAAATAAAGTAATGATGTGTCATTTGTCTATAACATTGTTCATATATCAATTTTCTAACATTAATCCCTAAATAAACCATTTTAAGCTTAAGTGTTATGATCGGGGAGTAAAATTCTTGGTCTTTAGGCCCTAAACATAGATTCTTAGTCTTACGGTACATGAAGAATACTTAAAAAACACAACATAAGCCCTCAATATGGTCTCTTAAGCATCAAACTCAAATATGGATGCCATTGTGAGGTTTTACTTACCACGAATGGTTTGTGGATCCTTATGTAACACTACTTACCATACCCGTTTTATTTTTATGGGTTACGGGAGTTGTTACTAATGTTTTAATTTAAATTTCTCAATGCTTACCAAATGAGATGGCCATCAAGGTGTAATTTTTGTAAAACTTGTTGAACTAATTTATTAATCCGCTGACGTCGTGCCTTGGTAATAATATAGACAACCTAATTTCATATACCAATGTGCATTATAAAACATGTTTTGGGGTTAGATTCCCTTAATATATATGTCAAACAATCACACATCTATTTAAATGAACAATCACACATCTATTTAAATGAATCCCATGTATATGTTTGTATATTAATTCAAGTATATACATATAAATGAGTACATTTATAATCACAAGTAAATAAATTTTACACATATATAATTATATAGTCATTTCTCTAAGTAGATGTATGGAATAGTCGATATCCACTAACTCTGGATTACAAGGGTCTAAGATTAATCTCTTTGATCAACATTTTTAATTTATATAATATTATTTGCAACATAAGAGATGTTGTAATTTCCAGTAAACATTTTGACTTAGTCAAAGTAAAATTAAAAAAAAAATGAAAATAAACCTATATTAAAATATAAATAACTTCAAACCAAAGTAACAAAAATAAAATTCTATGCTATTATTACTATTTTTATTAAAAATTGGTTGGGTAGTTATGGTAAAATTTACTTGATCAAGTTATCAGTCGTTTTTGAGCTCCATGTTTATCTAATGTTATTGACCCATGGTATTCATGTGGAATATACCTCATTTAACATAAGAAACTAAACCAGCGTAGACCCATCTTAAATCTTGATCTACCAAGTGTCGTGAGGAATCAAATATATTGAGATTAAAACCTCTTTTAGAGTGAAAAGAGAGACGATCCGTCTGGCCACTTGGAAGATCCAAAGTTAAGATGGATCTAGGCTAG
>APFE030477715.1:26597-66013 GCA_000404065.3 Pinus taeda
TTGATCAATTTGGCATGATTCTAGAGTCGTGTCTCGATAGGGACTAATAATATGAAAATTGTGAAATATTTTTCTTGGGTTTATGTTGGCCTATTCATCCAACCATTGACCATATTATAACTTATAAATTATTTAAAAAAAAAGAAATATGAAAAAACAATATTTATTAATGCTTCTTTCGACTTTCTAAACATTATCATTCTATGTCTAATAACTTTGAAATATAATGGAGAAAGTAGGAATTCAAGTTGAGTGGAGAAGTATCATATGAAAAGTTCATTGTATTTTTTAGGATTCCAATAAATGATAATTAGGATGACCAATAAAAATAAAGAGTCAAATATATATGAAATAGGAAGGTCTCCTCCATTTGACTTATATATAAACTATATAGAAAATTGAATCATAAAGAATAAAGAAAATATACATATAAGAAGTTATGCTTTGTTATTGTTAATGTTAAAAATTCAAAGTGAGAGCTGAGATAGAAATTTCACAACACAAATCAAATCTCACTATGATATTATTCAACACAACAGTTACATTAATAGGACATAACACACTCACTTTGACAAATCTAGATCATAATTCCAACTCATTATATAGGAACCAATGACTTCTAGACTGACACTTGGGAACTCACAATGACAACTACACATGACATGGAAGCATTACTTCCAACACCCTCCCATAATGCTTACATGCAAAATATTGAAAACACGTTACAACAACAAAATGATACATTTTTTACTGGCCTTCATTAGCACTCACATCAACCTTGGAATCTCACAAACATCATTCTTTCTTGACCACCACATATTTGAGCCATCACTTGACTTCCATATAAAACATAACTTCCTCTGACCATCATTTATGAACTTTGTACAATTGGTTCTTCTTGAATACCTCAAAGAATCGCATATATACTGAATATCTCTATGGACATGCTTCCATCCGAGTAGCATGTATCAAAATACATACTTCCAGTTATATAGGTAAATTGTCTACATAGTCCATAATACAATTGACCTTTTTGACATACATATGAAGAAAACTTGTAACTAATGTTCTTAAAGCACCAAAGAATGACAAGACACATTAGTATATAACCAACTCAACATAGCCAAGTCAATGATGTGTTCTCTCAACACCAAAAAACGCAAAGAATGACAAGACACATTAGTATATAACCAACTCAACATAGCCAACTCAATGATGTGTTCTCTCAACACCAAAGAACGCAGAGAACCATTTACTTGAAAGATGATTTTCTTTTCATTAACCGATCTTTCATATAGTTACACTAAATTTATATACCAAAACCTAAATAGAGATCCAAATTAAACACTAAAGCATTGAACCACTCTAGTCACATACAAGACATCCACTGCCACCATAAACTTGGACACCACATCAAAAAATTTGAAATACCTGGGACAATAACCAAAAAATAACCAAAAATATAAAGTTGACGAGCAATCTGTGTGATTTCCCAGCACCACATGCTTCCACAACCACAATATCTTCCTAAGATGCGGTATTCACTTTACTCCTGTCCACATGAAATAGGGGGAATAGAGTCTCTCAATTCAACTGACAAAAATATTTTCAAACCGCTGCAACCACTAGTGATTTTGATGCCATCTTTGTCCATATTTATAAAGAATTAAGGTCGGTAGGCCATAAACCTTGTATTTCTCTACAAGTTGAGAATTGGCATCATGATCAGTTTCGAAAACCTTTAATATTCCTTTCTACTACTGTGAAGCCCAATCAATGATGGGAACGCCACAAATTCAATGAGAAGACGAAGATCTGAATTCAACACCTTCAAAATCTTTCTCTGTGATGATTACAGCTTCACTCCATTGACTGACGAAGAGACTAATTCTCCTTGTATTTGGCTGAAACTTGCCAACTTGCTTCCAAACATTCCGCTTTCATTCAGAGGATAATATATCCACTGAGACCATAATCTTATTCATAGACGTAGTACAACAAATGTGTGAGAAGATCCGTTTGATTCAAATGAACTTAGAGCTCTCTATATTTTCTCCGTTTATGTATTCTATTAATCAAATGGTTCAATGTGTGCTTGTGAGGAGCGACCGTACGAAAAAACAACAAACACCCAAACAAACTCAATGCTTAGAGAAATTACAAACTTCGAGAAATAACCAGAGTGGAGTGATCTGGATTCTCTTAGATATGAATATCTAATCAGCGGTGACTACCACTTTCCATCCCAACGTGATTGTTTTGCACACTTTGATTCAAGTGAATCACGGTCAACAAGTTATTTTAAATCCCAAAAAAAAATCTCCCATTGCGTTCTCGATCATGAAAATACAAAAATGAAAGCTTTCAGGCATTTCTGCAGCAACATGGTCCATCCCTTTTTCATCCCAATCGACACGCTACCACAGTGCCACAAAACTCAAAGAAGCCACCACTCTGGATCTTTGGAAACCCTTGGACTGTTGACTAGATAATCTCACACCAATAAAAAGAATCTCTACAACTGCCAAACAAAAACACCTCAACACCATGAAACACACAACACACAGGAACAAATCTACACATAATAAATACCAAAATCCAACACCTAATTAATATATTTACATATCATCAATAAAATCAAGACTCTCTCACATCATCCTATCCTAGCCCTTCTGTGAAGGAGTCAGGTTAGAAAAGGCTTTGATACCATGTTAGAAATTGGGATTGAGAGATTAGAGAGAAATTGCACAACAACAAAAAAAACCACACTATGACATTATTCATCACAACAGTGACATATATAGAACATAACACACTTACACACATCAAGATCATGATCCAATTCATTACATACGAATCAACAACTTCTAGGCTTACACTTAGTAACTCACAATGAAAACTACACATGACATGGAAGCATTACTTCCAACAGTTAATTCATGTGGATGATGTTCTATTCTTAAGAAATCATAAGGATATATGTGATAAAAATATAGTAATTTCATTTAGTAGTAACATTTTCTTCTTAGGTAATATCATTGTTATTATTAAAACTTGTGTAGAGAAATAGATAACTAGGATAATTAATGGCCTCTATTCTATACATAATAAATTAAAAAAAAATAACAACAACAATTTTATGTGGTTGTTGTTTGAGCTAAAGAGTCAGTGAAAGAATCCTAGAAGAGATTTATCTATTTTATAAATAGTAAATGACAAAAAATATTAACAATGACAATTTTATATAGTTGTTGTATGTATTATAGAATTAGTTAAAGAATCATAGAAAAAGGTTGAAAACATTAACAAAATGTGTTTAATAGAATAATTATGTATTAAAATACAAATTGATTACTCTATGTTTAAAAAGACCAACATTAATTTATTATATATATTATCAAATTTAATCATAAAATATAAATAAATACAAATAAAAATTATTTGTTCAGATAAAAGTTAAATAAAGGTTATATTTCTTACATATAATGTTAGGAAACCTATAAATAAATCTGAACTAATATTATATGTAAAGGAAAATTTATATACATAAAAATATATACTTTACAAACCCAAAAAGATTAGAACAAAGTATATGTAACGAGACATGATACTATTCATGAAAAAATAAAATGAAAAAACACAATGCAAATATAAATATTTTTTTTTCTCAATCCCACATAAATTCATTATATATATCCATAGAGCAGTTTGTCACACTCCATAATCTTATTTGCGAATATAGACTCATTCGATATCAATGATACATTTTGCAAAAAAAGTATTGATAGATTAAAATATCTACAAACAATTATGTTTTTCTGGTCAAAACTAAAGCATTTACTTTGGACATAATCGATGAGATGGACCTCCTCTCTCAAAAATCCATTTCTCCAACCATAAAATCATAAACCAATGTAAAATGGAATTTCCCATAAAAAGAGAAAACAATGTTGACTAGAGTTGTTTTACTTTTTATTTTTCTCTCTACTGTCACTTTCGACTTACACCAAATTTTCACATATATCTCAATCTAAGTATATAATAAAATATTATGTATATTAAAGTAATTACACTTCCATAAATTTTGATAGTGAAATCAAATCAGTGTGCAAATAATATTTCTGGTCTTATAAAGCAAAACAATCTTACAAGGCATATATTTTTTTATGATTACTATATTAATTTTATAAATTTTATCAACACCCTAAAAAATCATAGTAAATTGAAATTATCGCATTCAATTTCAAGTTGATATCAATATCTTTCCACAACTGTCTATTTCCCATTTCCTAACTATCTCTTCTGAAAAATGGGTCCCCTTCTTCTATCCATCCTCATAGTTGTGTTGTGATAAAGTGACTATGCCATAGAGTTGGTTGTAATTACTACATTTTTTTCAAGATGATATCAAAGCCCTACATGAAATGTAACCAGTGAATAGTTTGTCATTTCTACTACTATCTCCACTTACTACCAAAAAAAAATCAAAATGATATCAAATCCCTATTTGAAATGTAACTAGTCATTAGATTTCCATTTCTAGTACATCTCTTCATATTACCAAAAAATAGGTTTCTACAGTGAAAATTAAACTACGCAATATTAAGAAATTAACTACATAACGTCAATGAAAATCTTATTTAACACAAGATTAATCTAAAAAAAAATCATAAACAAATGTAACAAAATCATATATAGCTATATTAACAAACTCAACTAAATATTTACTCAACCAAGATGGTTAGCAAACTTTATTGGCTTTCATTGATGATATCCTCACTCCATTTGGAACTCATGATACAAGATATTAAATAATATATGCTCATATGTATTTAAAAAATATATCAATTTTTTGAATTGGATTACAAGATCCCATGAAAATTGGTGATCCTCGTGAAAACTAGCAAGCTCTTAGGGTGAGAAAATTTCATGGGAAATATCAGAGAGATGTTAAGAACCATGAAATAAAACACAATTTTTAATGTATTTAAAAAATATATCAATTTTTTGAATTAGATTACAAGATCCCATGAAAATTGGTGATCCTTGTGAAAACTAGCGAGCTCTTAGGGTGAGAAAATTGCATGGGAAATATCAGAGAGATGTTAAGAAGCACAGAATAAAACACAATTTTTAAGCTAATGAAATTCTAACAAATTATTTCTTTTAAATTAAAATAAAAAATACCTTAATTAATTATAAAGTTAAATATTATATCTTGCCAAATGAGGGCAGCGTGATTAGGGAGGGTTTCTATGGATCCACCCTCACATCTCTGCGAGCATCTGATCGAACAACAGACTGCATAATCGACCTATGGCGGACCTGCTGAAGAAGCAATGAGTGGAATGGCAAGCGGGAGAGATCCCCTCCTACCAAAATATTGCAGCAAGTGAATCTAGCCAGCATGGAGCAACTGACGGCAATGGAGGAAGAGGAAAAGGAATAGAAGTATTGGGAGGTAAATGGAAAGCGGGCTTGGGAGGTAAATGCTTGTTGAGTGCTGGTAAAAAACCAAGCTTCGTTATCCCAAATAACAAGCTGGAGGAATATCGAAAATACATGAAGGACCATGCCCTTATCTGCAAATTCATCGGGGCCTGGTCAACTGAGAAAGAGTTGATCAAATGGATCCAGCAATGATGGCATCCGAAAGGGCACATTGATCTCGAGCTTGGGGAAAAGGATTTTCCACAATGATTTTCTCTAACCTGGAAGAAAAAGAGAGGTTTTTCGAAGATGGGCCGTATTTATTCAATAATGTAGGCCTTTTCATTAGACATTAGGAGGAATGCTACAACCGAGACCAGTAAAATCTCTTGGCCGCGCCAATCTGGGTTCGGTTGTTTTGCATACCAATCAACTTCTGGGATCCAGAAATCCTCGAAGGAATTGGTAACTCTATTTTAACCTTTGTCAAAGTGGCAGATTCTACACGAAAAGGTAGATATACTTCTTAGGCTCTCATCTATGTGTACATGAATATCACAGAGCCTCTTCCAAACTATATAGAACTGGAATACTATGATGAGATATGGAAACAACCTATAAACTATGAACATATTCCTTTCAGATGTCGTCGATGTCATGAATATGGACACTTGTATCGGGCTTGCTCGCTCAACCAAAAGGAGAACCCCCTATGGATAAAAGGGCATGGGAAATGATGGCAAAGGAAGATGGGGAAGGTTTTCAGGAGGTGAAAAGGAGGAAACGGAGCCAGAGACAGATAGGGAACCAAAGAGAAAGCCAAAATGAGAAAAAACAAAGAACCCTTAATCAGATTTTTGTTCTCCAGGAGGATGAAATGGGTGATCTCACACCTCAAAGCACCATTGAAATGGAAAGCCAAAAATAAAAGGAACCAGAGGGAAATAAGCTAAAGAACAAGGAGGCACGAGTGAGCAAAGGAAAGGAGTATACCATGCAAGTGGTGGAGAAAAACCTAATGGAGATCGATAACCTGAAAGAGGACCTTAGCGCTAAGGAGAAAGTGATGAAACATTTGCTACAGGAATGGAGGAATTTGGATGAATAGTTCCTCCCTGAAGACCAAAAACAACTCTACAAGGAAACCTTCAAGAAGTATAAAGACAAACATGGATCAACAATCATAGCCCAACCATACCATATAGGGTCTCATGTCATTCAAGGGCAAGACATAGGAACCCAAGGAAAAGGGGGAAAGAAGCGGGGGAGGAGGACAATGAACGAATCCATCCAGATGGTTGGAGAGATGCTAGTAAATTCTGGAAGAGTAGTTCCATTGTCAGAAGTCTTCTAACAACCCTTATAATCGTTCAAAATTATTATTACATCATGGAACATTAGAGGCCTCAACAATAGAGGCAAACAGAGGTACCTTAAAGATAAATTGAAGAAAGATAATCCCAGAATCATGATAGTTTAGGAAACCAAAATTAGTGAAAGAAAACTGAAAGGATTATGGAACACTTTAAACTCGAGTATTAGGTCATGGCCCAGGAGGCAATTGGTAGCGTTGGGGGATTGGATATTTTGTGGAATCCTAAAGAAGTTTGGTTTGAACACTAGGTCAACCTCCCAAGAATTCTATCACGTAAATTCTGAAACATTGGCTCCAAAGTGGGTGCTGCTTATAGGGGTCTACGGACCTCATATCACGAGAGAAAGAGGACCTTTCTTACAAAAGTTGGAAAACATGAGAAACATTTACCCAGAGGACCTGTGGATAGTTGGAGGGGACTTTAATATGATCACAACCCTAGCGGAGAAGAAGGGAGGAATGTGAAGGTGGATGCGGATATGGAAGCCTTTAGCAAAACCATATAAAATATGCATCTCGTTGGCATGCCAATAATCAACAGTATTCACACCTCGAAGAATAGAAGGGCAGGAACACATCAAATCACATCCAGATTGGATAGGTTCCTTATCTCAAAGCAAGTCATAAGAAGAGATATAGTAATGGAAGCCTCGATCCTCCCTTGTATGGGGTCAGATCATTGGCCGATAAGACTAGAAGTGGACTTAAAAGCAAGACCTAAGAACTGTCCCTTCATGTTTGAAGCCTTTTGGCTAAGAGATCTGGGCCTCATTAAAAGAATTAAGGAATGGTGGAAAATGAGTGAACAACAAGGAAGGTATTGAAACTCAAAGAATTAAAGAAGAAACTCAAGAAATGGAATAAAGAAGAATTTGGACACATCATTAGGGACCAAAATGAGATAAACAAGTGCATGGTAGAAGTACAACAACAAGTTATATAGGAAGGGAGATCTGAAGAGATTGTCCAAGAAGAAGGAATGCTAATAAACTAGATGGAGGAGAGAATAAAACAGGAAGAGATCCTCTAGAAACAGAAATCTCAGGTTAACTAGTTGTGGGAAGGCGAACAAAACACAAGATTCGTTCACAAATCCATGGTGCATCACTTGCAACACAATAGAATCTACTCCTTGAAAGATGGGGATGGGCATCGAAGATTCCAATGTGAAGAGATGGAGGAGCTCCTTGTACACCACTTCAAAGACCTACTCTGAAAGCCCACCGAAAATAGAATGGAAGTCATCCAAAGAATTACGCAACACATTCCAAAAATAGTAATTCATGATGAGAACTTGGTCTTGATGCATGCTACTACCCTAGATGAAGTGGAAGAGATAGTCAGTGTAATGCAGAAGAATAAATCCCCAGGACCTGATGGGTTCGCTGCTGAATTCTATCAAGCCACCTGGAAATTCATGGGACAAGATATCTTAGAGGTAGTAGAGGAATCTCATCGAAACCAAAAGGTATGCCTCAGTCTAAACTCTACTTTTATAGCTTTGATTCCTAAAACTTGAAATCTGAAGATCCTTAAGGATTTCGTCCTATTGCCTTATGTAATGTTATTTACAAAATAATTGCTACTCTTCTTGTAAAATGGCTAAAACCTCTATTTCCGAGCCTTATCTCTCCAGAGCAAATAGAATTTGTAGAAGGTAGGCAAATCCTAGACGAGTTCATCACTTCTGAGGAAGTCGTTCACTCTCTCAAGGCTCAAAGGCTTCCAGGTATGACTATTAAGCTAGATTTAACGAAGGCATATGATAGGCTTAGTTCGGTCTATCTGTCGGGCATCCTCAAATATTATGGCTTTGCCCAAAGATGGATAAACTAGATCCTCTCCATGATATCCTCCCTTGTCATCTCTATTCTGTTGAAAGGGACACCTACCTCTACTTTTAATCCAACTTGGGGCCTAAGGTATGGTGACCCAATATCTCCTTTCTTGTTTATCATTCGTCTGAAGGGCTAGGCCAGTACATAAAAAATGAAGTTAGAGAGTCTAGGCTTCGATTCCTAAGGATATGGGGCAACGACATAGCCATCACCCACAAACAATTGTAGGCGATATCATGCTTTTCTTCCAGGTCTACTTGAAGGAACCCTACCGAATAAAGCAAATTATTAGCACTTTCACTGAGGCCTCAGGGATAAGGATAAACAACAAAAAATCTTGTATTTTCTTCTTTAATACCCAAGGGAATGTCACGACCCATCTTGCCAAGATCCTGGGGTTTAGCACTGGAAACATTCCATCCAAATACCTGGGTATGTCCCTATCGGATAACCCTCTAAGATTATCCTGTTGGCAGCACATCCTCCAAAAATCCAAGGAAAGCTAAGCTATTGGGCCTTCAGATTCCTCGACCTAGCTAGCAAGACGGTCCTTCTTAAGGTTGTGCTGCAATCAATACCCATTTACAAAATTTTAGGCATGGAAACCCCCAAAGGAGCGTGCTCCAAAATGGTGGATATATTCAATAAATTCCTATTAGGAGGGGCTCAATAGATCAAAAAGTGGGCACTGGTATCATGGCAAGGCTTGACAAAAATGAAAATGGATGGCGGGTTAGATCTCAGAGATCCCTATATCTTGAATCAAACAATGGGAGAAAAACTATGGTGGCTATGGATTGGAAGTGGAACGGACCTATGGAAACAAATATGGACAAGAAAATACAATATGTGAGAGAGAATAGAGGATATCTTGAGATATCGAGACCCCTCAAAAGGATCGATAGTTTGGAACTTTCCAGCCCAAAATAGACATCTTATAAACCAACATGCCTTTTGGGAGATACATAATGGTAGAACAAGATTTTGGATGGACTCCTCGCAAGAAAGGGAACGAATGATAGATAGGAAAGATATCAGGGACATATACCAATATACCAGTGACAAGAATATACATTTGGTGGAGAAATTCTAGAAACAGGACCAAGGAATGGGAAGTTGGAGGAGATGGAAGAAGAAGGAAGGTTGGGACCAGGCCATGGAGACTAACCAGTGGACAGCTCTAGACAAAGAACTGAAATTGAGATAATTAACGATCCGAAATGACACAGATATTTTGAGATGGGGGCATACCACAAAAGCAACCTTCACCATAAAAGAAGTCTATTACATCCAAGTAAGACAATATCAAGATGGAAAAAACATCATTTGGAAAAAAATATGGAAGGAAGGATGGTGGCCCAAGGTTACCCATTTCCTTTGGATGGTCTGCAAAGGATGGATCTTGACCTGTGATCAATTGCAGAAAAGGGGATTCCAGGGTCTTTCCTTTTGTTGGCTCTGTCACAAGCGCAGAAAAGTCATGGAGCACATACTGAATACATGCCTGTTTGTTGTGCAGAAGTGGAGGCAAATGCAAGGAGTTTTTGAAAGAATGGATCGAGATCAAAATAATATCAAGGAAACAATACTCTTCTCAAGGAGCCATATATTCTCAAGCCTGGTATTAAATCAAGCATGGGGCCTGGCCTTAGGATTTAATCTATGGGTGATATGGAAAGAGCGAAACCATAGAGTCTTTAAGAATAAAGCCACAACTCAGGAGAAGGTGTAGGAAGGAATAGTCCATAACACCAGGGAAACAATTCTAGTGGAGAAATGGCACCAAGAAGATTGGCAAGTGCCCCCCTATGAAGCTCGTATCCTATAGAAACTCAACCTATCATCAGAAATGATAACCTGTTTGGCCTGGATAAAAAACTGGGTAGGCTCGATATCCTGGACTTCACTCCTCATGGAGAAGGATTCATGAAGCTTAGTTTTGATGGAGCATCTAAAGGGAACTTGGGAGAGGCAGGCATTGGTGGCCTCTTTAGGGACCCCCAAGCCAACATCTAGCTAATTTAGGCTGACTGATGTGGGATAGCCAGCAACAACGAGGCAGAGTTTGCAGTAGCACGACAGGGACTTCTAATTGCTATCAAAATGGGGTATCGAAATGGTGGAAGGAGACTCAAGCCTGGTCATAAACACGCTGGAAAAACTAAACAATGGCACAAAATGTGATGAGCTTAGCCAAAGCTTGAGGACAACACAACTCATCCAAGAAATAGGGGAAATAATTCACAAGTTTGACTACATTCTAGTGAGGCATGTTAGAAGAGAGGGGAATAAAGGGGATGAGTTTCTAGCCAATTTGGGATGTAATCACCAAAACGATAAGTTAGAAAAATGGTGGCCAATTCAACCTTTGGATGGAAACTTCAAAATCCTGGGGGAGATACTAGAACAAGATCACATGCAAAGCTAGGATAGCAGCTCTCCAGAAACTCAAAGCCATCATTGAGATGCATGCCGACAACTGGGACCATGTAGTCATATTAATGATAGGTATCTCTGAGACTGGTGTTGATGCCCCCCACATGCTCAAGGCAATGGGTGCAGAGATGCTTGGCATGAGTGCATGCAAGGGTGGTGGGAAAGGTTATGGGACAGGAGATGAGGTAAGGGGTAAAGGCAAGCACGAAAGGCAAGAGAACATTGTTAGAGTTTTTTCTTGTGGAGGAAGGAAGTGCTGTAGTAGATCGGGAAGGTGATGGCTCTTTTGACCCCAAGCTCGAAAATAACCTGCAATTGGACTCAGGTATGTTTTTTGGCCTTTCTCCTCCACTACAATGATGTTATGGTTGGGGTTTTTCTCATGCGAGAAGGGGGTAAATAGGAACATGATCTAGGGGGTTGAGAATAGTTGGTGGAAATTGCCTGGTTCTGTGTCTATATCATGTGCCAGTTGGGTATTACCTATGGCCAATGTTGATATAACCTTATGTTGTTCGTCTTGGAGAACCCGGGTTCCATAAACTGCATTTGGTGTGGGGCTGACCGTAGCGGAAAAACGGGTGACGACAATGAAATGGAAGATGGGGGAAGGGTGGAGCAGTTGATAAGGTGCATGGGAGGTAGACCTTACATCCGCAGAAAAAACAAGCATTGGGTTAATGGGAATTCCCTTTGGGACTATTGCAAAGCTAGAGACTGTGAATGTAAAGCTAAATGGGAGAAAGTGATAAGCAGTGCTATCATTTCTAGGGTATAGGGGGCATGGGTCCCAATTTATTCCTAGAATCCCACAAGGATGAGGATGCGTCTACGCGCTTGTTTTAGGCAAGGTGGAGCTCACCTGACTGTGACCAGAAGTTGTTGGGTATGGAGAAGGGGAGTGACAGCGAGAGGCTGGAACCAGTCCCATTGTGGGGTTTAGTCTTTGGACCACCCCAGCTCCGAGGTTGAGAGAGCAAGGGGAGAGGAGAAGCATGATGTGGCTCAATGTGATGTCAAAACAATACAGGAAAGGTACAAAACTGCAGTGATTTGTTGTCGATTAACAAATTGTTGTTGTCAACATGTCTCAGGAAACATGGACATGGCTCGCCCTGTGAGAGGATGAGGATAAGAAAGGCATGGCGAGGCCCCAAGAAAGGAGAAATATCGAAGCAAGTTGGAGCCTCGCAGGGGCATAAAGTCGGTAGAACACCTTATCATTGAAGCGCCTAAGGCTTAACATCAGGCAATGGATGAAGGAATCCCAAAATTGTTAGAAGACTAGGAGGAGGAGATAAAACAAGGTAGTGAGATAGAGGAGGACATGGACAACTAGAGGACTTTAGTTCCGGACCCGAGCAACACCAGAGGAAGATTATGTAGTTCAAGAAAACTCTATACCTTTATTGTTTGATGAGGATTCTATTGGGCAAAGAAATGGAACAAATTTATGTAGGAATGGCAGTGACACTCCAAGGTATGTCGAGCTACAAGAAAGACTTGTAGAAAATTCAATTCCAGCTTCATAAGAAAGACATCAGGTTGGATAGAATTGATTGCCACATCCCATGCATCCTAGAACTAAATGAGATGCTTGGTGCATCAGCGAAGGACGCTGCAACCGTAGAATCAGCCTCAGAGGAGTAGAAGGGCTAGTCACTTCCCCATGCTTACTTTTCTTTTATGCGAATAGCTTTTAATTTTTTTCATGCAAATATAATTTTAGATAGATATCTAGTGTATGGACATGAAACAGAGACATTTACAGCTTGACTAGAGAGATTACGACTATATTGTTTTTGGATGGCTTACAATGCGGATATGTGGCTAACAAACTTGGTTTCCCTTCAGGTAAAGTTCAGGCCACCTAGCCAATCTATGTGGTGTAAATTTTTCTTTGTTTAATATAAAATCAAATGGTCCTGCCATGCTTAACAAAAAAAAATATTATATCTTGCCATGGTGAATTCAAAACTAATAGTGGTGAATAGGCAAATCGATTGCTAGAGTCCTACCTACACAGGGACTAGTAAGCATCAAAACACTTACTTCATGGCATATTGTTGCTAAATAAAAATATTAATAAAATATAACTAAATTATAATATTCATACATATTTATAAATTATGTATGAGTATTACGAATATATAGCATTAGAAAAAATAAACAAGATTCTTAATCATGTCGATTTACCTCCATTTTACCATTTTTGATAAGCTTATCAAAACACATGCCAAAAAAATCATAACTCACTTCATATGAGGCTTGTTCATATGAAATTTTTCTTAAAATTATTAATTTAATTAAAAGGTAAAATAACATAATTTCTTTGGAAAAAAAAAAATCAACCATTAATTTAATTTGTAATATGTTAAATATTTTCTGGGAGGTTAAATATATAACATCTTCCTAATAATTATTAATAATTAAATTAAAAGTTTAGAAGTCATATAGAAAAAAATATATAACAAGTGCATTTTTTGGAATCCTTCAATCTTAAAATACCATTTAAAAGAGAAAAAAACAGAAGAAGTATATATCATGGTGAACTTTTATTCAAAGGTAGAGAGGTGTCACTGTAGAATGGTCAGAAATAACATCCAATCTCATGAATAAATATTTTGGACATTTTGGCTAATAGATTTGTTTTATCTAACAGTGACTGACTTAACTTCATATAATACGATGCAATCATTATGGACTTGAAATTAATGAATCTGTTATGCAGTTGACAAATTTGCAATTAGATTCTGAGTAATTTCACATGATATTAGAATGACGTGGAGAAAAGGAAGAAGAAAATGTGAGTGACGAAGAAAATAAACTTTCATCGCCAAAAAGGCGCCAAAATAGTAATATGCACATGAAAAGATTAAAAGGGGATTTGAATTATTGACAATTGGAACAATCCTTGATTAATGAGTGTTGACCCTAAAATTGATGTTGCAACAATCCTTGATTATAGCATTGATTCTATTAAAATTAGTTATGATAAGTATCTTACACATTGACTGGAGGCTAGCATGTGCGTTAATATCCTAAAGTGACTTGAGAAATATATTGATTTTATGATATATAAAGTTATGAGATATAGTGGACTTTAAGTGAAGCCAATGAAAGCTTAAAACACAGTGGTTGGATCGTGGGGGCTAAGATAAAATCTCAACTATTGATCTTGGAGGCTAGTTGGAAGGTCAAGAGACGTACCCAATTCATTTTTCTAAGTGGCATGAATCTCAAGGAGAGATCATCCATTCTTTAGTGTGATAAATATAAGATAAGATGAAAATGAGGAGGGATCGAGTCCTCAGAAGGGCACAAATTTCTAGAAAGGAAGAACAACTTCAATTCCAAGGAAAAGGGGCACAAAATGCTAGGCTAAGAGGGCACAATTTTAGAGTATATTTACCCGGTAGTTAGCAATAAGCTAAATTATGATTTTCAAGGGTATATTCTAGCATTTATTGGTTTTTTTGCACAATAGTATTAGCGCAGTTTTCAAGGTAGTCAGTGGTATGGAATTTGAGGCAAGATGGGTCACAATATTTGAGGGAATCATACAACATTTAATGTTGCATTTTTCTATCTAAATTGACACAAATTTCTAGGCATAGTGGGCACATAAATTATGAATAAAAAGGCACATCATTGAAGGAGGAATTCTAGAACAAATTTCAAGGAAATTTGGGCATGATTTCCAAGAGATAAGTCAGCATTTATTGTCGAAGTTTATTGTTGTAAATTTCTAATAAGGAATAATAAAACTCTTCTCTCCCACCCATTTTACCTCTGGAGTTTTTCCATGGAGAATTTATGAGAAAATTTTTGAGTTCTATTGATAAGTTTGTAGTTTGTAAGTTGTTGATTTCAAGTTGATATTTATCTTTTGTGTTGTTGTTCATAAAAATAAGATGTTTGTTTGTTGAGTTAAATGCAATTTTTGAGTAATATTTATTAGAAGAGTTACTTGAGTGTTAACAAAGTGTTTGAAAATATTCCTACACAATATTTCTAAATTATAGGTTAAATTATTAGTTTATTTCCTAACACTGTATAAGAGATCTTAAATTAAATACATAGTTAGACAACAACTAAAACTTAATTCTATACATCAAATACTGAGGATTTTTTTATTTTTTCATGACTACTGGTTTAAGGTTTTAGGAGAGATTAGAGGCGCCAAGTAATTTATGCCCATGTGGAAAACAAGGATCAATCATATTTTGGAGGAAAATGGACTATGGGACATCCTTAATTAGGGATATGTTATTTCCATAGATGTGGTACTATTGTCTCCTTATAACAAGATGAATGTGAAAGCCAAGATAGTAATTCCTCATGTCACTGGTAAGACTCATTCAAAGGAACTGTAGGATTCTCTTTGCAAGATGTTAATAAGAACCAAAAATTAGTGTTGAGATAGAAATTAGGGAACACCAAGATGGTGAAGACAGATAGAGTCACCTCATACCTCACCAAAGTGTCTTGGGTTTGTGATGAATTGGGGGTTGTTGGAGAGAAAATAGTGATGATGAGCTGGTAAGAGTAGCCTTAAATGGATTCTCTAAACCTTGGGACAATGTTTTACATGGAATCGTTGCAAGGGTGAAGTTCCCTCATTGGGAAAGACTTTGGGATGATTTGATGCAAGAGGAGTTGAGAATTGGCTCAAATTCTACTAGGTAGATACATGGATATTAGGAGGAGAATGTTTCTCTTGCTACCAAGGGAAAGAATAAAGTCATCAAGGGGCCCAAGGATGGGGCCAAGAAGAAGGGTGAACAAAATAAGGATATGAGCAAAATGAAATGCGTTGATTGTCATAATATTGCAAGTATGTGGTGACTTGTCCAAATAAGAAGAAGAAGTAGGTTGCATATTCAAAAAATGTGGATTAGTTTTGCACATGATTTGAGAAGGATTTCTTGCTGATTTCTTATCTTGCTTCTAGTGCAGATTCCTTAGATGCTTTGTATATTGATAGTGGAGCCACATGCCATATGTCTAGTGTTAAAGAGTTCTTTAATAATCTCATAGATGATGGTGTTTTTCGTGAGGTGATATTTGGATATGACACCACAACCACGGAATTTGGGCGTGAGATTGTTTCTTTTGAGGGGGAATCTCAGTCATCTATGACGGTAAGGGATGTTTTATATGTTCATAGGTTGAAGAAGAACCTGATATCAATTTTAACCTTATAGGCTAGAGGATATGAGGTGTTGTTAAAATGTTGAAAGTTACTCATCTACCCAAAGGGGTCCAACATCACTTGATCCAAATTTATTGGGATCAGGCTGGGAGAGTTTTGAAAGATCATGTTTCAGCCTAGCCATGCCTTGATTCATAGAAACAACAATAACATAGATTTATGTGAGTTGAGCATAGAGGATGATTCATTTACATCATGGATCTCTTAGGATTTTTGGGGAGATTTTCATAGGATTTACTAAGGTCATTGTGAAGCATGAGGATGTGTGTGAAGAGTGTTGTTTCAGGAAGTACACCACGACTTCTTTTCCAAGAAATGATAGTCGGACAATAAAAATACTTGATTTGGTTCATTATGATGTATGTGGCCTGACATCTGCAATCTCCCTTAGTGGTTATAAGTATTATTTTATATTCATAGATGAATTCTCCATGAAGACTTGAATTTATTTCATAAAAACCAATGATGAGGTCTTCAAGAGGTTCCAAGAGTTGAAATCTCTTATGGAGAACCAAATAGGAAAGAATATCTAGGTGCTGAGGTCAGATAATGGCGGTGAGTATACCTCTAACGGCTTCAAAGAATTTTGTGCATATGATGGCATTAACAGATAGTTGATAGTTCCTTACAAGCTGCAATAGAATGAGGTTGCTGAAAGAAATAACAGGGCCATTGTGGGAGTATCTAGAGCTATGTTGCATGATTACATATTAATATTATTTCTTTGGGTTGAGGCTTGTAGCATAAAATTATATGTTCATTACATGATTCATCATCATGCATTAGGGATTCAACATATCAACATGTCTAGAGAGATGCAATGGTCGAAGAGTATGATTCCATTACGAAGAATGATGACTGGGAGGTGGTAGTGAGACTAGAGGGGAATTCAGTTGTAACTTCCAGGTGGTTGTATAAGATGAATTGTGTTATAGATGACAACATAAATAAGTACAAATAACAATTTCTTGTGATATTCCTTTCACAGGTTGAGGGAGTTGATTATGATGAGACATTCACATGTTTTACTCGATACACTTTGATTAGAGTAGAAATTTCCATTGTAGTAGAGATGGGCTAGAATATCAATGAGATGGATGTGAAGACCACATTTTTTAATGGACTTATACAAGAGGAAGTGTACATTGACCAACCAAAATGGTTTGATATTCATGGGAGAAAGTCTCATGTGTGTTATTGGAAGAAGGCACCATATGGACTGAAGTGTGCTCCACAAGCCTAGTATTCACATATACATACTTACTTGAAGTGGATTGGTTTTCAGAAGAGGTAGATGCAATAGTTTATTACATTTGTAACAGAGAAGAGTACCTCATTATTGCATTGTACGTAGATTAATTTTTCAAGACAAAATATGAGAAACTAATAATTTCTTGCAAGCATGATTTTGCTTTAGAAATGAGATGAAGGACCTTGGGTTGATGCAAAATTTTCTAGGGATGAAGGTGTTGTAGGAGGATAGACATATCCTTTTGGGATAGGGAAAGTATGCAATTGATATTCCGAGGAGATTCAGGATGGAGGGTTTTAGACCAGTGGCTACATCGATGATCACCAACTTCCAGAAGCTTAATAATTCTACAGGAGAGTTGGAGGACCTGAATTCATATCATCAACTCATTGTGTCATTGATGTATCTAGTCAACACCAGGCCAAACCTATGCTTTGTTGTTAACACTCTGAGTTAGTATATGGTGGATCGTAGGAGAGTGCATTAGACTGCAACAAAACATGTGATAGGATACTTGTAGGGGATAGTGGACTATGGAGTGGACTATGTGCGAGGGGATGGAGTCCCCCTACTTAGCTAGATAAATTTTGTTTGCAAAGCCAGTGTAGTGGACCAAAAGAGCACTTCTAGGTGTTGTTTCAGTTTGGGCTCAATAATTTTGTCATGGACCAGTCTGAAAAAAAGGTTAGTGGCATTGAGTTCTATAGAGGCGGAATACATGGAAACTAGTTAGGCAAGTTGTGAGCCAATTTGGATTTACAAGTTATTTGTGGGTCTGTTTGGTCAATGGTTGGAGGCCACCATGATTTAATATGATAATGAGAGTTGCATTAAACTCTCGGATAATCCTATATTTCATGATCAATCCAAACATATTGACATTAGATACCACTTCATCTAATATCATGCCCAAAGAGGATCAATGAATTTGAGATTCATTTCCAATGATGAGAAGGTTGTGGATATTTTCTTGAAGTCCCTTATGAAGGAGAAATTTATATTTCCTAGGGACATGATGGAAGTGGTGAAGAACACTTTCCTCGCTAAGAGGGAGTGTTAAAACTAGCCAGGATAAGATTCTTCCATATTGGCTTGGGACTACCATACGGGAGAATATCCTAAAAGGACTTGAAAAATAAAATATGTTTATGATCTATACATCTATGAGATAAAGTGCACTTTATGTGAAGTCAATGAAATATTTAAACATAGTTACTGGATCATGAGAGGCTACGATAAAATCTGAGCCATTGATCTTGGAGGCTATTTGGAAGGTCAAGAGACATACCCATATAGTTTTTTAAGTGGCATGAATCTCAATGAGATCACATACATTCATTTGAGTGAGAGACAAGAAGGGAACAAATTTCAAGAGATGGAGGAAAACTTGAATTCAAGGGAAGATGGGAACAAAATTATAGGATAAGAGGGCATGAATTTCAAAGATATTTTTGTAATATACCTTTTTATTTATTTATCTATAAATACCCAAAAATATTTTGATAAATATTTTCTTAGCAATTCTTCAAAAAAATTACATAGATAAATTTTCCGCAAAAGTAATCACCATCAAACTTTGACAAAACTTAGCAAGAAACACATATAGTATTTATTGGGAAACCAGCCTTATTTCATTAAATGGAATAACATATTACATGCCAAATCTAGATTGGAACTTGTTAAACACTAATAAAATCTCTCAATGGTTGATAATATATGAAAACCCACTCCACAATCAATAATATGGTCTCCAAATTTATTACTGCATTGTTGATCTCGACCTCCCAAAATTGTACTAGGAAGGTAGCTTAAATTAGTGTCTTAGTGATCCCTACTTCAATCCACAAATTTACTCTGGATATGCTCACCAATTGATGTTGATAAAGCCAAATGAGATTTCTATATGAAATCTCCACAATAGTGAGTTGGGGTTTCATCCAACACACCAAGAAACCCAATGGTTTTTGTCATAAGTCTCTTTTAACCCAAAAATTAAGTTCTTAAAGAATTCTACAAGAGAAAATATCCAAATCCAAGATGATCTCAATTGACTTGCGTCCCCTCCTTTTAAAGATTTGACGGATCTCTCTCCAACCTTCTAGAAGTACTTTTATTTTAATATTTTATTCTCAATCTAGAAGCTTAGATTCATTTTATTTTATTTATGTGACTTTATTTTTTTTTTAAGTCACTTTTCCTCTTTTCCGCCCTTTTCTCCAATTAAGCATTTTCCCTTATTTTATTTAATAAAGCGACTAATTAAACTTTTAATCCCTAGAAACTTGTCCTAACCACATCATCAGGAAAAAGAAAAAAATGAGATATTACAATTTCTCCGGTAGTTAGTAGCAAGTTACAAGATGATTCTTTACAGTAGATTCCAACATTTATTGCTACGTTTATACGATAATCTTAGTGCAATTTTCAAAGCAATCAATGGCTAGAAATTTGAGGCAAGTTTGGGCACAAAAATTGAGGGAATTGTACAACATTTAATTCTTTATGTTTCTACAGAGATTGACATAAATTTATGAGCCAAATGGGCATAGAAATCGAGATATCAAGGGAACATAATTCAAGGAGAAAGTTTGGCACAAATTTCAATGAAATATGGGCATGAGTTTTGAGAGATGAGTATGCATTTTTTTTTCTGAAGTTAATTGTTGTAAATTTCTCTTAAGAAATAATTAAATTGATCTCTCTCTCACTGGTTTTCACTCCAAGGTGTTCTAGGGACAATTTATCAAAAAAATTATGAGTTTTGTTGATGATTTTGTCATTTGTAAGTCACTAATTTAAAGTTCAAATTTTTATTCTTTGTTGTTGTTCATATAAATTAGACTTTTCTTTCCAGAGTTAAATGCAATTTTCTTAGTAATATTTATAGGAACAATTTCCTAGGTATTGAGAAAGTGTTGGACGGAATTCCTACAAGAGATTTGTATATTGTAGGTCAATTTATGAGTGTATTTTGTAACAAATTCTAGGGTCAACATTAGTTTCTCATCATCTTGAATACTCCCTCATAGATATTGAACATTGTGGCAATTAATTCACCCTTCCCCTTCCCTTACCTTGACTTGGATTCAACTTTCCTTCTTTTTTTTTAAGCTGTATCTTAGCAGTCCCTTGGTGCCTAACTTTTTTGGTTGTTTTCTAGTTTGGTTTAGTTTTTTTTCCCTAGGTTTCTTGGTTTCTTCCCTTCTTTAGTTCAGGTTAGTTTTTTTTTTTTTTTTATAAAGCTTTTTTGGTCATGTGTATATTAGTAGTCTTTGGGTGACTTGGTTTTCTTGGTTTTTCTTTTTTCTAGTTTTTTTTTTCAAGGTGACTTTGATATTGATCATCTCTACTTAGATTATTGCTAATCCCATCATGAAAAATCAACCAGAAATTGAAGCGACGGACTAGTTCCACAGAGGGTTCTAGGGTTTAACTAGGACAATGGCAAAGGGCAACAGGTACCCATGGAGGCCGAGGGAGGACGGAGCTCCACTCCCTCCTACAGTAATGTGGTTTCAAACAGAGGAAGAGGATGGAATAAGAACAAACCTCCACAACCCTTGGAGGTCAAGACAAAAAACACTGAAACTCAGAAGGCGAAAGGCAGCAAAACCCATGCAGATCAAGGGGCCCACGAAGAAGACCGACAAGAGGAGAAAGTGGAAGACAGAGGTCAGGGAATAGAGAACAAAGCCAAGATGGGGCCCTATAAACCCAAGACCATAACTAAACCTCGGGTTATTTTGAATGATCCAGCTTTGCAAGCGTACAGAGATCACATGGAAAACTATGCCATCATTTGCAAATTTATGGGAATCTAGCTATCAAAGAAAGCTTTGTACACCTGGATAAAATACAACTAAAAACCAAAAGGAGAGCTGAATATATATCTTAGATCCAAAGGTTTTTTTATAGTCATGTTCAAGAACATGGAAGACAGAGACAGGATTTTTGAAGGAGGACCATACTTCTTTGCAGCTGTGGGTCTCTATATGCGGCCATGGACGATGAACTTTGTGCCAGAACGAGAAACCTTCACTTCGGTACCAGTATGGATTAGAATCTACTCCTTACCTTTAGATTACTGGATGACCGAGTCTTTCAAAGCTATTGGCAATAAATTAAGTCATTTTTTAAAAATTTCAGAGGCAACTCTCCGGGGAAAATACACCTCCTATGCCCTTATATGTGTGGAGATGGACCTATCAGGAGCCCTTCCAGACGAGGTCATTCAAGAAGTCTATGACGAGGAATGGGTTCAAATAGTTGACTATCAACATATCCCGTTTAGATGTCACAAATGTCATGAGCATGGGTGCCTATCTAGAGATTGTCCTCTTAATAGAAGGGAGGAAAACCTAAACACCAGCAAAGGGAAAGACCAGACAGGTTTCACCAAAGTAGGAGGAAAAGGAAAAGGAGGGGGAAGGAAGACAAAAAAGAACCCTATTGAAAATTATAACAAAACAAGAACGCATAATAGTTTTGAGATCTTAGGAGAAAAAGAAGTAGACGAAGGTTATCAAGAGAGTACAGAGAATCAGTCAGGGGGTAAAGGAAAAGAGACCAGCATGGAGTTCACTGAGGAACAGAAGGAACACACGAAGGACCCTTTGAGTACCATGGAAATAGAAAAAGACCAGGAAATGACTCAAAGTGAAAGTGGTACAGAGGACCAAGACTTAAAAGAGATCCTAGAAAGGGAGAATCTAGAGCTGGAAAAGTTCCTAGAACAAGGAGGAAACCTGGGCATAAACTCCATCCCTCAGGAGGATGTGGACAAGGTACAATAGATATTCCTTAACAAGTCACATCAAATAGCTGCAGGAGTCAAAAGAGGACATGATAACCAGGAAAGCAAAGGAACTTCCTCAATAGGATTAATAACAGGAAAACTGACAAAAAATCCAAGTAAAAGGAGGGGAAGAAAAAGACAGAAAGAACTACTGCTGGAATGTGGCAAACCCATGATTGACTCAGGAAGGATGAAATATCTTTCCAGCTACTCCTTTAAAACCCCACCTCAATGAAAATCACAACTTGGAACATTAGAGGACTTGGGAGCAGAAGAAAACAAAGGAACCTAGGTAACAGGATCAGAGAGGAAAAATCTGACATAGTATTCATACAGGAAACAAAATGCTCAGTGGAAAATATCTGCGAGAAACATAGCCAATGGTTAAATAGATATGAATACCTTGAAGTTAAGGCAAATAAATCTGATGGTGTCATTCTCACTCTATGGAATCCACAGAAATTTAGTGTGATTGATGCGGAGGCATCCAGACATCACCTTTCTCTTATTTTCCAACCGGTGGGTAACAGATAATGTTACATGATCACCAATGTCTATGGTCTGTAGCCAATCGAGGACAAATTTTGACTCCTCACAATAGTGGATGAATTGAAGAAGAGATATCCAGCTCTACCCTGGATTCTTGGAGGGGATTTTAACATGACAAAATCACTCATGGAGAAGAAAGGAGGAACTAGAACACTTGGCAGAGATTCAGTTGCCTTCCAGAACTTTATCACCAACATGAAATTGGTTGATATGGAGACAAGCAATGGAATCTACACTTGGAATAACAAAAGAGGGGGCCATACCCAAGTAGCCTGAAAATTGGACAAATTCATTGTTTCAGAGGAACTTCTTCTCATGGGAAACAACATTACTGCACACATACTACCTTTTGGAGGTTCAAATCACTGGCCTATCGAATTGGAAGCTTATTTTTTCTGTAAACCTAGGAACTCCCCCTTCAGATTTGAGAATGCTTGTCTCACACACTCAGACTTCATCACAAACATTGAAAAATGGTAGAAGGAAGAGCTTCACCTTCAAGGTACAAAGATGTTCCTTCTACACTGTAGGCTCAAACGCATTAAAGGCAGACTCAAAGAGTGGAATAAAAAGTAATTTGGTAATATCTTCAAAGCTAAAGGAGATGTGGAAAAGAAACTAAAGGAAATAAACCATATTTTTATCACAGAAGGCTATATAGATGAAAGGAAAGAGATGGCAGAGTCACTCCAGCAGGAATTGGATAGCAAATGTCTCCAAGAGGAAATATTCTGGAGACAGAATCCAGAGTTCAATGGATTAAAGAAGGAGGGAGAAACACCAAATTCTTTCACAGATCCACCATGGCTCACAGAAACAACAATAGAATTGTGAAACTTAAAGATCAGAATGGAACAGAAAGAAACACTCATGAAGAGATGGAGAAGGTTCTAGTCCAGCTCCAAAATTGTTGAGGAAACCTTGGAAGACAAAACCGAGTTTACGAAAAAAATTGCTCAGTACATTCCTAAATTGGTTACCAGAGAAGATAATTGCAATCTCAACAGACCAGTTACAAAGGAAGAAATTGAGGAAGTTGTTAAAGAGATGCACAACGGGAAAGCATGATGCCGAGATGGCTTCAATGTGGACTTTTTCAAAGCTTGTTGGAGGATAGTTAAACTGGATATCCTGGAGGTAGTGGAAGACTCTCGACATTTTAAGACAGTCTTAAAGGCGCTCAATGAATCTTTCATAAGCTTAGTCCCCAAACAGGAAAAGGCCACCTCTCCAGACAGATTTAGACCTATAGCACTATGCAATGTGGTATACAAAATAATATCCAAAGTAATTGCCAACCGTCTCAAACCACTCATACCAACCCTAGTGTCAGAGGAGAAAATGGGCTATGTGGAAGGGAGACAAATTCTAGATAACATAATCCAATCACATGAAATGGTTCATTCACTCAACACTAATAAACAGGTAGGAATGATAATTCAGCTGGACATAGAAAAGGCCTATGACAAACTTAGCTGGTCATACATAAGAGCAATATTAAAAGCCTATGGCTTTGATTACAATTGGATTAAATGGGTTATGGCACTAGTCACCACCGCCAGCTGTTCAATTCTTCTCAATGGCTCTCTCTCTGAAACATTCAAGCCGTCCAGAGGTCTCAGGCAAGGCAATCCTCTTTCTCCTTTCCTTTTCATTCTAATGATGGAAGAGTTAGGGAGGGAAATCAAAGCTGCTAAAGAGGAAGGGAGGATTCAGGGTCTGAGACTCACTCAAGGTGGGGACACAGTGACACATCAACAATTTTTGGATGATACTATGCTTCAAGGCACACCCACTATCAAGGAAGCCAAAGCTTTCAAGCAGATTTTGAGTGAGTTTTCTAGGGCAGCAGGCCCAGAGGTAAGTCTTACTAAATCAAAGACCTTCTTTTTCAATACAGATGTTTCAATTCAAAGAAATCTTTCCATAATTTTGGGCTTTCAAAGGGAGTCACTGCCTGCGAAGTACCTGGGAGTTCCCCTCACAGACAAACTGCTACACAAGGATATCTGGGAGCATGTTCTTAATAAGCTAAAAGATAAGATTATAAAATGGAAAAATAGAGCACTAAATCTAGCAGGGAGATTGATTCTAGCTAAGGCTATTCTCCGAAGTATCCCTATCTATATGCTTTCAGCCATTCCGGCACCAACTGGTGTAATTACTAATCTAAGAAATATTCAGAGAGACTTTCTCTAGGGGAAAGGTGAAGAAAAGAAGAAATGGGCCCTTGTGGCATGGGAAAGGTTATGCAAACCTAAGTCCCATGGTGGTTTGGGTCTTCATGATCGAGGAATTCTTAACTGAGTTCTTGGAGCCAAAATCTGGTGGAGATGGCTAAAGGAAATACAAGCCCCCTGGGAAAAACTATGGAAGCAAAAATATGCAAGAGGGTGGCAGGACAAGAACCTCATCAGAATGACAGGACAAGTTAAAGGTTCTGTAATATGGAATAGGGCATGGGAGAATATGGCCCTAGTTCAAAATCACAGTTTCTGGGAGATAAGAAATGGAAATCTGGCCTGGTTCTGGGAGGATAATTGGCAGCAGTTGGATAATCTTCGAAGTGAAGAACTAGCAGACATTCACACCGATACCATCAACAAAGGATTAAGGTGGGTACGTGACTATTGGGACCAATCAAGGAACAATGAGAAATGGAGAGCATGGAAACTTCCAGACTACAGTGGAATGGGCATGTTGCACAATCAAGCTACAACCCTTAAAGGTCTTTTAGATAAAAGGCAAATCTTGACCTCAACCTTGGATGATCAACTAAGATGGGGAAAGAACAAGTCGGGTCTCTTCAACCTTAAGGAGGCTAAAAGGATAGATTCAGGGCTTAACCTTCCAAACATTGATAAGATGTGGAAAGAACTTTGGGATAATCCTCATTGGATGAAAGTCAAACTCTTCAAGTGGCTGGTTCAACAGGAAATGATTGTGACATGGGATAATCTAAGAAAAAGAGGCTTTGTTGGCCCCTCAAGATGTCACTTATGTAGACAACAGGAAGAAACTACAAATCATCTCCTGAATAGATGCACTTTCACTACAATACTTTGGAATTGGGTGGGAGAAGTCTTCGAGAAAACATATAGAAATGCAAGTGACATCATTGATACTTTGAAAAAATGGAGGAAAATTTTTTCGGATAATGAGATCATTAAATCCGCCTGGATGCTGGTCCCAGGATTCATAATCTGGAATGTTTGAAAGGAGTGCAACAATAGGATTTTCAAGGATAAAGAGGGTCTGGTGAGCAACATCCTTAAGCTAATCCTTAAACAACTCAAAGAGACTGTTCACATCGTGGGAGGTGTAGCCACTGGTAAACCCACCAGACAAAGAGAGGCCAGAATACTGAAGAAGTTAGAGCTCAAGGTTCATCCCCCTCAAGGTTCTATGCAAATCAACAAGAATACCTCAGCAGAAAAGGCTTCATGGCAACCCCCTTCACATGGCTTTTTAAAATTTAACATTGATGGGGCATCAAAAGTGAATCCGAGAGAAGCTGGATATTGAGGGGTCATGAGGGATGAGGAAGGAAACATGCAAATCATCTTCCATAATTATCTAGGAAAAGCTACCAACAATATGGTTGAGCTCATGGCGATGGAAGTTTGCCTGGAAATACTACTCAAGTACAACATTCACAATGTCATCATTGAGGCTGACTCGGAATTAGTCATTGACTCAGTGAAGAGGATAAATGCTGGAGCTGCACCAGAGAAAATCTCAGGACATCTGTGGCTTTTGCAAGTCTACCAAAGAATCCAAGCACACTTAAGAATTATGAGAACTCTTAGGTTGGTGCATGTCCACAGGGAAGCCAACAAAATTGCGGACTGGCTTGCCAATGAGGGGGTTCGAAACAAGCATTTCGACTTGTGCTGCTAGTGGGAGGAGGTAATGGATGAAAGGTTGAAGGAGGAATGCTCATCCTGGGCCCTCAGCAATAGACAACAGTATCAGGAAAAATCAAAAGAAAGAATTTTACTTTATGAAAACGATGGATAAGTTCACTTCAAATGGCCCATCAGCGGAGTTGCACTGTCGGTTTTCTAAGGGAGCATCCAGAAATAGAGGTAGATATCGGTTCATAGGAGGAATGATTCCATGGAAGATGAAGGTGTTAAAGGAAGAGATTACTGGGGTAAAACCACTTCTAGTTTACCACGTTCATCAGGCGCCTTCTAGACTAAAGACGGTTTTAATGAAAAGCCAGTGATTCCACTCAGGAAGAGACACGTGGCGGAGAACGTAAAAAGCAAACCGCCTTCATCGCGAGGTATTTAGTGGGCTTTTTAAGCTGCACGATATGAACTCCAGTCATTGGATCAGAAGGCAAGGATCAACGGCCAGCATTGATCGGGCATCTTTAGGGTTTTTCGCGAGCAGTTGTGTGGGCCGATTTGGTCTGTGGCCATCAGATCTGGAGAGGGAAGATCAACGGTCACCTTTTGGTGTACATGTTGGTGGGGCTAAAAGGATAAAACCACTAATGGTTTACCACCTTCGCCCGCTGCCTTCCAAACCAAAGATGGTTTTAATGAAAACTTAGCGATTCCACTGAGGAAGAGACACGTGGCAGAGGACGGAAAAAGCAAACTACCTCCATCGCGAGTTATTCAAAGGGATTTTTAAGCTGTGTGATATTTACTCCAGTTGTTGGATCAGAAGGAAAGGATCAATGACCAGTGTTGATCGGGCATCTTTAGAGGTTTTCGTGAGCAATTGGGTGGGCCGATTTGGTCTGTGGCCATCAGATCTGGAGAGGGAAGATCAACAGTCACCTTTTGGTGTACATGTTGGTGGGGCCAAAAGGATAAAACCACTAATGGTTTACCACCTTCATCGGGCACCTTCCAAACCAAAGACAGTATTAAGGAAAAGCCAGTGATTCCACTCAGGAAACAACTCATGGCGGAGGACCTATAAAGCAAACTGCCTTCATCGTGCAGTATTCAGCAAGCTTTTTAAGCCGTGTGATATGGACTACAGCCGCTAGATTAGAAGGAGATGATTAATGGTCAACGTTGATTAGGAAACTTTAGGTTTTTTGAGAACTGCGCCCCTGAGTGGGTTGAATCTTAACCGTCAGATTGTTAGATGTTAGCTCTTCGGTTGGTTTTGGGCAATCTAGTCCTTGTCTCGGTATGATTTTTTTGAGGTTTTTTTTCGGGCACTTAGGGTTTTTTCACTCTCCTTTGTAGGAGTCTGTGCCTCTGGGTATTTTTTGTAACATGTGTAAAATATTTTTTACCTAAGTTAATAGAAGGATCGTCTCTTGCTTAAACAAAAAAGATCATCTCTACTTAGATTGTAAATTTTGAAAATATCCTGGAATTGATAAATACAAATGAAATTAAACAACTAACTTTGAAAATATCTATGTCGATAGACATGGCTATTTTGGAATTTGGGTTCCAGAATTTTAATTTTCTTATGAATAATTATAAGGTGGATAGAAGGAATTTAACCTGTATAGAATATTCTTAATAGTATACTCAAATCAAGGTTGAGATTTGTTTCCAAAATAGTTATGCCATTTTTGTCTTTTTATTTAAATTCATTAATTAAAAAAAATGTAATATGAGGAACTCTCATATGAAATGAGTTATTTTTTTATGGGCATGTGGTATGAAAATCCATGGTCTTTGTTCATGTTATTGTAACAAAGCCTATTTACAAATTAATATTCATCAAAATAGAATGGGGTGAATCTCCATGATTAAGAATCTTGTTACATGCTTTTCTAAATGTATATTTGTCTAACTTATGTATTTTATTTTTATCATTAATAATTATATTTTTATTTTAAATAAAGTTATAATTTAGTTAATTTTTATGAATTTTTTTTCATTTTAGCAACCTCAAATGTATAATGAAGTAAGTGTTGGGATGCTTCATATGTATTGATGCTTATGATAATTTACTAGTCATATCATTTATATGATTGTACTAGTCTAAAATATGATATATAACAATGAAGTCAAATAATTAACTTTACTCATCTTTATTAAATTCTAAAATGTTTGCAATCAAATTAAGTTCAATATCCTAATATCATATCAAATATTCCATTTATTCTTCTACTAAATCTAAATATAAACTTATTCTAAACTAATCTAATAAAAAACAAAAAACTATGAATTACATAGACTATCCATTTAATTCCAAATCCAAAGTCATGCGATCCTACTAAACACAATTCAATCAATTGAATTAGATGATAACCATTGACTATAACACTTAAAAAAAAATTTAAAAAAAATCATGAGATTCTATGTTAATTATGGCCTTTCCACTTATTATTAATAAAAATCCACAACAATTTCCACCATTATAAACACTATTTATTTTGCAATAATGCATTATATATTGTGTATATTCTATTATATATAATTGAATTCAAAGCATATATTCAAATGTATATCTATTTTACAATAATGTGCTATGTATAGAATGTGACATAAATAATAAAGTGTACTATAGTGTTCCGTTCTTTCAAATTCACTGTTTTTTCTAAAATTAATATTTTATAGTTAAGGATAAAGACAGTTACACTTCTCATATCTTTGTCCATTTAGAAATTTTTTAAATAGTCAACAATGGAAGTCGTTGTTGTTAGTGTGAATGCAATGCACCAGATAGGTCACTTAGATATCAGAGTCTACAAAAGGTGAGTGTAGGATCTGTGAATTAGTAAACATGATAAGTAGTTGTCAGAGTGAAAAATAAGGAATTCTCTCTTGAAAAAGGAAGCCATGAAGGATATTGCGTCGGTTATAAATATGAATATTTTAAATATTATTGAACATTAGAAAATGAAGGAATTCATGAATATTTATGAAGGTGAAAAAATAGGTCCTCTCTAAACACTTTTGAAGACGATGGCCCTCGCAACATTGAGATGGCCCTCACAACATTGAGAGAAGTGGAAAGTGCCCACACTATTAAGCAGTAATTGAAAATTAGTAAAGCATCAATATTTTCCAAGGTAAAAGGGAAGTTGTGTTAATCATTGTAACGAGGATCAGGTAAGCAATATTGGGTAGCTGGAATTTTTATATAAATGTACACTAACACAATCATATTAGTAAATGTGGTTTATATACCTTTTATAAAAGTTGGAAAATGATGTAGATGACTACATTACAGAAATGTTGTGGTCTAAAATGGACACCCTAAGGAATATTATAAAATAGTAGTGGAAATAATAAAATAATATTAGATCACATCGTTAAGTTTTGGAGGAAAAAAAAGAAAAAACAATTTTTTCAACTCGTATTTTCAACTTATCTCCTTATTACTTTACCTAAATTTCAATAAGAAGCACTTGTTGGATACGAAATTTAATTTTGCATCCAAAGAGTATCCATGTTGCATACTTTCGATGGACCCTACTACATAAAAAATGTGATTGCAATCACATTTTTTTCATGTATTTCACATTTTTTATGTAGTAGGGTCCACTGAAAGTATACAACATCGGTACTCCTTTGAGGAAAAATTAAATTATGCATCTAATGAATGCTCCTTCTCAAACATTGAGTAAAATTATAGGGAGATTAATTAAAAGTATGAGTTGAAAAAATAGTTTTTTAATTTTTTTATCTTTTTTTTCCTTTTTACTTCCAAAATGGTGAATCATCCCCCATGGTTGAAATCATCATATTGAATCTTATTTGTTCTTATAAAGTTGATTTTTGTGGTACATTTTTTTTAGGCCTATTTTTTATCTCAAAATTTCTCTAATGTATTAACCACAACTACTAATGTGGTTATGCTAGTATCTAATATTTGGAAACTTAAACTCGGTTCCAAATTATGTTTTGAAAATTTAGGATGCATTGGCATCTTGCAATGAAAAAATTTCTTATAATATGTCAAATTCTAGGGTATAAATGTTTTATGTGTGCTTCTAGTACAATATTCAAACTTGCTACTTGCAGGATTAAAAAACAAAACAAGGTTTCAAAAGTTGTTAACAAAATCTCTGGGAGTTTTGAATGACCAATAATATATTCCAATTTTTATTTGAATCAAATCATCTTAACTCATTGATAAGTACATGACTTTCACATAACTTTTGCACATAGGTTAAGTTTTAAAAATTTCCTGAGCTTTTTCTTTATTTCTTCTTTTCCCTTTTTTTTTCCATATATAAAATAAATAATTATAAAAAAAATAAGAAAAAAATCTATGAATTTACATATTTCATAAATAAAAATATTCTATATCTATGAAGAAACATAATTTATAATAATAATAAATTATAATAAATTATAATGAAATTATTTTTTTCCTTTTCTTTCTCAACAAAATTATGAAATTCTCGCACTACATTCTTGTAGATCTCCATTAAAACCTTAATTTACCTATAAGCATGTTGGAAATGTAACTAGGTTTAGTCTTCATAATTATTTTTGTACTTGTATCAATATGTATTTCATATAAAAGTAAAAAAGAAAAGAAAAATTATTATCATTATTGTTTAAAGCATGTTCTTCATGCTTATAAGGTATATTCAGTCAAAAGGAAAATTATCATCAAAGTCCCATTTGGATTATTTATCTGATTTTTATTTTTATTTTTGAGTCAAAAATAGTCAATTTGTTATCCACATACCAAGTCGGCTCTTCTCAAGAATTCAACCTAAAAAGACAACTATTCGACCTCATGTATGTATATATATAGAGAGAAGTTAGACCTCATTAGATCCACGACGGCTTCACTAGGGGAGCAATACCATACCACGTGTATTCCTATTGTGGGATAATATATTGCGTAAAAAATGTCATATATTGAGCATATAATAGGGGGTGAAGGGTTTTTGTATCGACAAGTATAAAAAATGGAGCTCAAAGTTAATGAAAAATTATAAAGGGTTATAACAAATATAAATTAAAAAATGGATACCTACAATATCTAGTGCAAGTAGGGGATTTTTAAATTGGGAAGGTGTATTAGGTTCATATTGGTAACGGGGTTAAATAATGTGAATTTTAGAGGTATTTTCCAATATGTAGTAAAATTAAGGGAATTGTTTAGTATGTCATGAATGAATATGATATGTGAGAGACTCATTGAGTGAAACCCCCATGATTGGAGCACTCACTCAACACTTGAATTTTTGTGGCAAGAAAGAGACAAAAGAGTAACGAAAATCAAGATAAGAAGAGTGAAAGTGAAAGGAGAGAGAGTGAAGGTCAAAGGACATAATTTGTTATGATTCTTCCATAATTCTATCACACATATGAAATTTGAAGACTATTGTAGGACAAAAAAATTCCAGAGATATTGCAAAGCCGAAAATTCTGAGTTTGACCAGACTTGAAGAGTGTTGACTTGGTTGAGGAAGGTTTGAGGGATGGTTAACTTGGTATTTGTCACAAGTATTGGTTTTTATTTTTGGATCTTGTATATCTCACTTTGATTTGATTCTTTAAGAAGATAAGTTATTTGGGTTTTCCCCTTTATTGGGTTTTTCCCTAGCTGGAAGCCTACATCTTTGTGTTTTTTGTCTTTTGTGATCGTCATGTTGTATATTTCTTGATAATTATTTGATGAAGAGAACATAATAAAATAAATAATAATCCAACAAATAATCACAAGAAATTATCATGTAAAAGAAATCAACTTTAATTTAATAGCCTATTGGTTTCTCAACATGGTATCAAAGCTAAGGTGAAGGAAGGGAAACTTGAAGATCACATTTTATTGGCACATTCAGAGACATCTCTACAATATTAATCTTTTTATCAAGGTAAATTTACATCAGCTATATTAGAGGGCATAATGTGCTAAGGGCATAAGGAAGAACACTCAAAGACCATCATTCACTCTTGAAGAAAACTATTGTAGCAATGATATATATATATATATATTAATATATATATATATATATATAATATATATATATAATTGAAAGCTCTTGTTGACTCGTCATCCATCATTGAAGAAGTCATTATTCCATATTCAAGACATTATTTAATACATCACTAATACAAACCATCACTCAATAACATCTTTGAATATTCTTAGTAGCATCATCTACATTCTTGGAAGCATCATCATCATTAAATCACTTCACTCCTTTGATAAGTAAGTACTTTACTATACTCCTTATATGAACCTTCAAATAAAATGAAATCTTTTTTTAGGGAAGGCAACAAACTTTATGGATCATCAAACTTAAAATCTTGAAATAAGAGAATTTATTTGGTTCTCATAGAAAATGAAGTCATGGATCATGTTCTAGGAAACGTTCACAAAGTAGACAAGGATAAGACTCAAGAAGTGGCCAAGTACAATAAAGGAAAATTAAGGGCACAAAGAATTCCCATTGAGTCCATAAAGGATCACATTATTCCATTTGTTTCATATTTGACCACATCCAAAGAGGTCTATGACATGTTGGTACAATTACACTTTGACAATACCACATGTAGAAAATATCCTTGAGGAATAAAATTTACAGAACAAGGTTATCAAAATATGAAGGTTTGGCCTTATACCTTATGGAAATATTGAAATTGAAATATCAACTTCAAGGGATTGGAGAATTCATATCTGATTTTGAGTTAACTACTTGTGTACTCAATTCTCTACCTTGATATTAGAGTAGTTTTGTGATCAACATTTATTCAAGAAAAAATACGCCAACATTCAATGAATTGTGGGCTTTATGTGTTCTATAAGAAACAATATTGAAAGACAAGGATGCAATTAAACCAAAAAATGAACATTCTCAACATTTTGATGCTATATCAAAGAGGAAGTTTGGAAGATTTGGAAGATTTTAATCTTGTTAAAAATACAACAACAATCAGTCGCGCAGAGACTGAGACATGTCTAAACTACAAATGTTTGGTTGCAATTAATTTGGACATTTTAAGAGAGATTTTCCTAAATATCCTAGTAACAAGAAGAATAATAAGAGAAAAGAAAGAAGTGGAGCTCACATTTCAGAAGAGGTAGAAGTCGAGAAGAAACTAAGATTGAAGACAACAAGGATATTTACTGTTGAAGAATATAATGAATACCAGGTTTGAAAGAAATATGTTTTCATAGTAGTTAAGTTAAACTTAGAAGAATCTTGGTATTCGCAAAGTAGTTATGAAGATATAGTAGAATTAGTGAAACATTTTACATATTCCATCTCATGACAAAGAATTGAAGGAAGTCATAATCTAGCTAGCCAAAATAGAAGAGTTTGGGTCATCTAAAGTTGTCTAGACATCATTTCATAGTCCCAAGCATTATAAAAACATCACAATGATTATTTTCATCATGAATATTTTGAAGCAGTCAAGGACTACAATAGATACAATAGAAACATATCTATAGTAAAATTAAAGTCATCTTCAACATGATATTGCAGCAAAATTCTATTCTATTAGAAGAACATGAAAGCAACATTGACGTAGTATAGAAGTATGAAGATAGTTTAGAAGTAGCATGGAACCATAAATGTAGCACCTCTCATCTCAAACAAGGAACCTCATCATCCATAGGTATTGTCTTCGAAGAAGAATAAATAAGCAGCTTGATGATGGCTTGGAAGGTACATGTACACTTAACTTGAAAAATATTTTGTACCTTCAATGGGAGTTGAAGGAAGAACATGATTCAAAATAATAATTGGATAGAAAAATCATGATATATCTTGGTAAAAATTTGGAAAGGAAATTCAAGATTCTTCTAGATCGATATTTTTACATATGGCAACAAGGACACGTCATTGGCAAGAATTTTGATTGGATGTTATTTCTTGAAGAATATAAAGGAGGTAATTATGATTTCAAAGGAAGCAGATAAAGCCTTGAAGGATCTTACGATTTGGAGAAATATTATATGTTTTAACAACTCTCATAATAAGGAATGATATCAATATTATTTGAATTCTAAGAAGAATGTATATTAGAAGGAAGAAAATCAATCATACAAGTAGTCATGAGACAATTCGTTAATGACTTTATGATATTTTGGATTCGATATTGATAAAAAGGGAAGTTCATCCACCTGGGTCGGAAAGAGGGAGCTATGATTGGTTCTACATCGATTGGTTTGAAAGGTATTGTTTTTGATCGAGATACTACTAATAATCAAAAGATCATATGACTTCTTAGAAAAAACATGAAAGTAGAATTGTGTTGCAATACGAAGAAAAATAGATGTGAAGGCTTGTGCAATCAATTGTGTAGAAGTTTTTCTCTATAATATGTTTGACGAACTAATTGATGACACGTTGAAGCTACATGAAGGTTAAAAAAGATCTACAAAGGTCGAAGCTCGTTGTGATGTGATGTAGATAGCAACCTAATAGCTACAGTAGATCTCCATAGGAAGAGCATCATTAGCAGAGTTTTGATGTATAAAATGGACCTCCTAAGGAAATTATAAAATAATAGTAGAAATAATAAAATAATATTAGATTACATCATCAAATTTTAGAAGGAAAAAAGAAAAAACTATTTTCTCAACTCGTATTTTAAACTTATCTCCCTATGGGATTACTCAAATTTCGAGCAGAAGCACTCATTGGATGCAGAATTTGATTCCTCATCTAAGGATTACCCATATTGCATAATTTTTATGGACCTCTCTACACAAAAAATTAGAAATACATGGAAAATGTTATTACAATCACGTTTTTTCGTGTATTTCTCATTTTCCGTGTAGCAGGGTCCATCGAAAGTATGAAACATAGGTAATCATTAGATGAGGAATTAAATTTTGCATCCAACGAGTACTCCCACTGAAAATAGTAAAACCATAGGAAGATAAGTTGAAAATACGAGTTGAATACGTGGTTTTATTATTTTATTATTTTTTAATCCTTTTACATTTTTACTCCAAAAATGGTGAATCATCCTCCATGGTTGACATAATCATATTGAATCCTATTGTTTCTTATAAAGTCTCTTTTGGTTGTAAATTTTTATTAGGAGGCCCACTTTAGACCTCAAAATTCCCCTCATGATAGTTGATTACTTGATGATTATTTTTTAGACAAGCTTAGGTTTGTGGTCATTTCTCTATGTTTGAGAGGGAGTGAGGATTACCTCCCTAGTTAAGAGGGAGTAATGGTGGGAAACATATTCTCCATGTTTCATGCAATATGGCCAAGACTAATATCCATAAGCATAGTGAAGCCACTAGTAGGGAGAATGGAGTATTGGATAAGCATCTAGAACCCATACTCCTTGAGGAATGGTATCCAAGATAGTAGTAGTCTCCAAGACCGACACTCTTTGAGGATAAGGTATCCAAGATGAGAATAATCCTATGAGGACATACCTGGTGAAAATATGGATGGGGCATGTTCCTGTAGAGAGGTGATGGTGGTGTCAAAATATATTCCTCCTAGCATTGTTCTCTAATCTAGTGGAGAGAGAGATAGTTTTAGTCAATTCCTTGGTATGTTTAACAATGTTGGTTATGATGATGATGATTCTTATCAATCCAAACTCTTCTTAAGAGAATATTTAAATTTGAGAGTATCTTGGCATCCTACTATGTCATTAGGAATACCTTCTTAGTTAAGAAGGAGTGTTGGAAATGTAATTGGGTTCATTCTTACTAATGATATTTGTACTCGTATCAATACGAAATATGCAATTAGCGTAAAAGAAAAAATAAGAAAAAATAAATATTCTCATTATTATTTAACGAATTTTCTTCATGCTTATTGTGTCTATTGAGTCAAACGAAAAATTATTGATTCAAAGTCCCATTTGGACTATTTGTGATGCAGGTGCATATATGGGGGAAAAAGTTAGATGAAGACTCAACTGAAGCTTGCCAATGTGATCGAATGGTCACATGATGATGTTGGGAGAGATTGTAAATGTTCTTGTAAGAAAGTGTAAATATTTATATTTGGAAGTGAGTTTGTTTTTAGAATAAGTTGGGGAAAATATTTCCTAATGTAAATAGAGTTTCAGTTTCCCTTATTTTGTGGAGAAGGGGAAACGATTCATCTTGTGAATCTTGGGTGTCCCTTGTTAGATTTATTTTAAAGAGAAAGAGTGTTTGAGAAGAGTTTGTGTGCAGAGAGGCAAAGAGAAGGAAAAATAGAGCATAATATCCAACATGAGGAGAAGAGTCAGAGGTTGAGAGGCCTCGACTGCACATGCCCACATTGTATATGCAGCTAGTTTAATGTATAGTGATTTTGATTAATAAGTAGTTCATTTACGTGACTCTATGTTTGTGTATTCCTATATATGTAAATCATTAATGTAGTTGTTGGTCTTTTGGGAAAATCATTTTTTGTCTGCAAATAGTGAAATCACCTTTTATTGCTCTGCATTGTTGTCTTTAGAAGTTTGCACCTGTAAAGTTGATTTGTGTTAATGAATATGAATAGTGAAACCATAGATCATTAGGGTTCATTCATAGATATTTTGTTCTTGTTGAAATGGTTACAACACCTCATGATGGAGTATATTTTTTCTTCTGGTATATGACTATGTGATTTCAATGTTGTTAGATTAAAATAGAGCACCCAATTTTGTTGAAGATTGTCCAAACCTTTTAGAATTGTTCCTACTTGGTAAGTTTGATTTAGAATTATAAATACCCATGAAGGAGGGTGTATGAAGTCATGTGTAATGTTAGGAAGCAGGTATAGGTAGTGTAGAGTCTATTGGTAGCAATTTCAAGTCATTTGACCTTATAGGAATTTGAAAAGACAATTTTTTGGAAGCGCTACGAAATGAACTCATAGTGCCTATAAGATTTTATAGCAGCGCTATGAAATCAAATCATAGCACCTACAATCAACAATTTTTAGGGTTGTATGTTAGGTTTTGAATGCTTGTTTTGGAATGCTTGTTGCACTAATTGATAAGTTGAAGCGTATGGAATTGGATGAGGCTAAATAACAAGGATTGGAAGGTGAGAGGAATCCCTCTCATGGAGTCTCTCATAGAAAAGTCACATTTTTATTTAACTGCATATTTTAATTAGTTGTTGAATTCCCATAATTGGGTTTAAAGACAAAGTTTTCGGTGTTTATGGAGTATCCTAGGTTATTGGTAGCTGAGGTAACCTGTCTCCATATGTCATCAAGTCGTATCAGAGTTGGAAATCTCTTTAGTTGATCGCTCCTAGTGTGGGATACAAGATTCTTTGGAATAAAATAATAGAGAATGAAGGATGCTTGAGGACTAAAGCTACAACAAGGATAGACAGTCCGAAAAAGGCATAATCAATGCAGGCTATAAATAAGGTAAAGATGTACAAGGAGCAAGAATCTCACTTAAAGAGGCTTTAGTGGAAGAAGAATGAGGGGCATTGGAAGAAGTAATGCAAAATTATAGGAAAACAATGATAGAGCTTACAGTAGGAGACAATTAGGGTAAAATCCTAGAGGAAGTCTTGTATCAAGGTTTGAATTGTTCAAGATATAAATATTTGAGTAAGTGCATTGTTGGATAAGAATTTTTAAGGAAGATGAAAAAAGGCATAAAGTACAATAGAAGGAAAGAAACCAAGAAGATAACTTGGTATTGAGGCAAGAAGCATACTTGTAACAAAGAGTTAGGGAAGAATAACCTTACAACAATAAGGGGACACATTCAATTCTTAGAAAGACTAAATTTGGAGAACCTACCATAGCAAGAATCTGTGTTAAATAAGGAGTAGGAAAATATCTTAGATGAAGAAATGGTAACAAAACCCGAAAAAAAGAAGAAGAGTGAGTTATTGAATATGCAGTGACCAATAACTTTGAAAGTGGAGGAGCAAGAGTGCTTAAGAAGAGTTTCTACTGCAGAGAACCTAGAGAAGAGAAGATACTAGGAGGATGGCTTCATATGGGTTATAAGTAGCAGACTTGTTACGAAGAAAATAAGGGCTTGTTGCAACTCACTAATGTTAGAAAATTATATATTACAGAGCAATGGAACACATAAAATATTGTAGAAATATAAACACAGAAAACGCATAAAACAAGAGAGACACAGATATAGTGGTTCACCCAGTTTGGGCTACATCCACAGAGAAACAACTAGTCCTTCTTTTATTATATTGTCCAGCAAACTGAAGAGATACAACCAACAACAGATCCGCTGTAACACCCTCTTTTCTCTCAATCTCCTCTCTCTTCCTCACTCAGAATACAAATCTACATAGATGCAATACAATTCCCTCATATATAATGAGGGGTTGCCTTCTAGGGCAAAAAACCCTAAATTAAGCATAACTTCTACCATTAGATCATTCGCCTAATGAACGGCCCAGATTGACTAGAAATTACTAGACTTTTACAAGGCAATTTTACATCTACTTTTAGCTTCAGGGGCGCTGCCCCCGAACCCCCGCGGGGGGGACAAGTCCCCCTCACACCCCCCCGCATGGAGGGGTGTACAGTCCTCCTAGGATATACATCTGGCTAAAACCTTTGAATACAGAAGATAATCAGGCTCCACACCCAACAATCTCCCACTTGGAGACTGATTATAACAACTCCACCGCTGCTTCATTTGCTAGACAATGACTCCACTTTGGAC
>APFE030477715.1:71498-89035 GCA_000404065.3 Pinus taeda
CGCGCTTAACTGTGGAGTTTTTCCACAATCAAGCCCACTTAGCTTGCTACCCCATTTGCAAAACCTTAGCAAGTATTGTGCCTAATGAACCATTCAAGTAGAGATCCCTTAACTCTTTTTGAATTTAAGTATGGGGGATTACGCAGTGCATTATATTGGATATCATTTTTGGGATTCAACTGCGTTAAGTAAGTCATTCAAACATATGACCATTCCATGAGAGGTAGTCGTAAATGACTAATTTCTCATGATTTTTGAATAGTTCACTTAGCACTCATTGCATCGGGTGATGCTCACAGGGGTGAAGAAGTGGGATTGAAACTAGTGAAATGTGGAGAACGAATCACATAGCATCAATCATCACTTCCGGGGCTTGCACCCGGTAACCAGGATTTCCCAGGAGGTCACCCATCCCAGAACTCCTCTGGCTCAAGCACGCTTAACTGTGGAGATTTTTCCACAATCAAGCCCACTTAGCTTGCTACCCCATTTGCAAAACCTTAGCAAGTATTGTGCCTCATGAACCATTCAAGTAGAGATCCCTTAACTCTTTTTTGAATTTAAGTATGGGGGATTACGCAGTGCATTATATTAGATATCATTTTTGGGATTCAACTGCGTTAAGTAAGTCATTCAAACATATGACCATTCCATGAGAGGTAGTCGTAAATGACTAATTTCTCATGATTTTTGAATAGTTCACTTAGCACTCATTGCATCGGGTGATGCTCACAGGGGTGAAGAAGTGGGATTGAAACTAGTGAAATGTGGAGAGCGAATCACATAGCATCAATCATCACTTCCGGGGCTTGCACCCGGTAACCAGGACTTCCCAGGAGGTCACCCATCCCAGAACTCCTCTGGCTCAAGCGCGCTTAACTATGGAGTTTTTCCACAATCAAGCCCACTTAGCTTGCTACCCCATTTGCAAAACCTTAGCAAGTATTGTGCCTCATGAACCATTCAAGTAGAGATCCCTTAACTCTTTTTGAATTTAAGTATGCTACTGATGCCGTTAGGCATAGCCGTATTTATCCAAGTGCCTTTCTGTTGAGAATATCCCATTCTGTGTCTGTCATATTCGTCGGCTTCTTTGTCTTTTTGCTCAATGGCAGGTACAAATCTCTCTGATACAGATAATCATCTATCTGCATCTTCCACAGCTGGTAGTTTTGGCCGTTGAATTTTTCGACCCTAAACCTACCATCTTCCGCCATTGCTCCCACTTGAACCAGGAACCCTTCTCTTCTACGAGTTTATCAACCAAATAGACCTTCAGCTCTGATACCAGTTGTTAGAAAATTATATATTACAGAGCAATGGAACACATAAAATATTACAGAAATATAAACACAGAAAATGCATAAAACAAGAGAGACATAGATATATGTGGTTCACCCAGTTTGGGCTACATCCACGAAGAAACAACCAGTCCTTCTTTTATTATATTATTCAGCAAACTGAGGAGATACAACCTACAACAGATCCACTGTAACACCCTCTTCACTCTCAATCTCCTCTCTCTTCCTCACTCAGAATACAAATCTACATAGACACAATACAATTCCCTCATATATAGTGAGGGGTTGCCTTCTAGGGAAAAAAACCCTAAATTAAACATAACTTCTACGGTGACATCATCTGCCTAATGAACGGCCCAGATTGACTAGAAATTACTAGACTTTTACAAGAGGTGTACAATCTTCCTGGGGTATACATCCAACTAAAACCTTTGAATACAAAAGATAATCAGGCTCCACACCCAACAACTAATAGATAAGGAGAATCCAACATAGGAAGAGATGAAGATGATTGTTAGCAGGAAACTCACAAGCAAAAGAAGAAAAGTGCCAAAGCAGTTCAACTCAAAGGAATGAGCGATGAAAAATTTGAGAAGGAGATGATTAAGAAAATAACTCAATCATGAGAAACATTTTCTACAAGAAAGTAAAAATGATCATATTGATGAGCAGGAAGAATTGTGTTGATTTAAAGAAAAGGAAGGTCTACAACAACAAAGGGATGATATCAGTAAGAAGAATTATGTAGTAGAAGTTGCATGGAGATTAAACAAGGAGGTAATGGTCTTCTATTTTCAGTTAATTAATTGTTGATTACAACTAGCAGTGATGAATGTTTGTAGTTGAGGGTGATAGCAAGGAAATTTGTAGTAGAAAGTGAGGAAGAACAACAAAGTTCTAAAATGGAAGAAGGTTAGTAAATAGCATGCAGAAGCCAAAAGAGTGGAGAATGCTCAGATGAAGATTCTAGAGGAAGGAGTATGCAAAAATACCAAGAGAAGACTAGGTATGGAAGAGATTAGTATGGTATTTACTGTTTGGTGTGTTTTATATCCTTTTCATGATAGCCAAAGTGAATTTTTCTTGGAAAAGAACCCTTCTTAACATTCAAAGACAAAGCACATTGATGTTCAGTATCACTTTGTGACAGATATGGTTGAGGAAAAAAACAAATTGTTGGTAAAGGTGGACACTTTCAAGAATGTTGCAGATGCATTGATGAAATCTGTGAGTATTGAGAAGTTTTCTTGGTGTAGATAAACAATGGGCATCGTAGGTGGACTTATGCATGGTTTTTGGCATGATGGTTTTCTGCCCATGGTATTGTGTAGATTCGGTCAAGGGAACTATGATTATGTTCTAATCCAGGGTTAATGGAATCGATTTTATGAATTCTTCAGCATGTATATATATATATATATATATATATATATATATATATTATGTATTGTAACATTGAAAGGAAAATAATGAAAAATCAATCTGGTAGTCCTAGCTTTCAGATCCAGGGGAAAATGTTTGTGTATATCTATTTTCTATTCTCACCATTATTTATTTTTCTGTTTGAAGAATTCATTTGCATGTAATTTTTGTACAGGGTTAAAACCTACATTTACAAATAGGTTGATGGAGTTAGCTTGTAGCAGTGACTTGTGTGCAATTCACAGTGAGAAGAGAGAAGCCCATAGAAGAAGGATATTTTCTACTACTGAGATTCATAGTAAAGGTTCAGAGAGAAGCCATAGTAGACCAAGTCAGGTAGCTGAAATTACATCCCAGCTAGAGATGATGAGAGGAATGTTACAGAGGGATGAGGAAGACCAACATTACAGACGAACTCTCTGAAAGAGAGTGAAATGGAATTTGTTACAGGTGAAGTTGCGACAGAGATTAAATGCTCAGTTGGAGGAAAATATCAAGGGAGTTGAGTTACAGCCATGGAAGAACAACCTAAGGGTGATGGACACATGTGATGAAGAAGATGAATATTTGATGAGCAACTTGGAGACAAAAAATTTTAGCCAAGGGTTGAATCAGAATATGAAATTTGTAAAAGGAAAGCAAGAATGTATAGTTGGTTGTATGAGATACAACCTATGATTCTAATGAAATGTATTGGCAAGTTTGAACAATACGGTAGCAAGTAAAGGTCGAAGTTCACAACAAAAGAAGTAGAAGAAGGTAAAATTTTATTAAGGATTTGGTAATAATTTTAAGTTTCATTGTGAAGGTGACAATAGAGGAAGGTGAGGAGATTTGCAGTAGTTTAGAGCAAGCATTTCTTGAAGGGTTTGAGAGAAGAGGACCAAGAAGATGCCAAAATCCCAAACTTAGGAGAAAGTTTGGTGAGGTATCATGTAGCAAGGTGGATACTTGTAATTGTAGAGGTGTGTTGCAACTCACGAGTTGAAGTTGTTATGAGAAGGCCAGATGCATAGGACCAGGAGGTCATAGATTTTTGTACCTTAGGATTCTCATGCACATGCATAGATGGGGAACAAATTTTGATGAAGACTGGACCGAAGCTTGAAAATGTAATGGGATGGTCACATGATGATGTAGGGAGAGATTTTAAATATTTTTGTAAGAAAGTATAAATATTGATATTCGGAAGTGATTTCGTTTTACAATAAGTTGGAGGAAATATGTCCTAATGTAAATATAGTTTCAATTTCCATTATTTTGTGAAGAAGGGGAAACTATTCATCTTGTTACTCTTGGTTATCCCATGTTAGCTTTCTTTTTAAAGAGAAAGAGTGTTTGAGAAGAGTCTGTGTGCAGAGAGGAAAAGAGAAGGAAAAAGACAGGAGAAGCTCTAGCATGAGGAGAAGAGGCAGAGTCTGAGAGGCTTGGCTTGAACATGCCCACATTGAATATCTATCTAGTTTAATGTATAGTGAATTTGATTAATGAGCAGTTTGTTTAGATGCCTATACGTTTTTGTATTATTTTGTCTATATATGATTAATGTAGTTGTTTGTCTTTAGGGAAAATCAATTTCCATCTACAGACTATGAAATCGCCTTTTATTCTTTTTCATTGTTGACTTTAGAATTCTGCACTTTTAAAGATGATTTTTGTTAAATAATATGAATAGTAGAACCATGGATCGTTCGGGCTCATTCATAGATTTTGTGTTCTTGTTGAAATGGTTTGCAAACACCATGATAGATTATTTGTTGTGTTATGTTAGACATTTGTGTGAGATTTGAATGTTGATAGAGTAAAATAGAGCAACTGATTTTGTTGAATGTTTTTCAAACCCTTCATATTTTCTTACTTAGTAAGTTTGAGTTAGAATTGTAAATCCCCATGAAGGATAGCGTATGAAGTCATGTGTAGTGTTAGGAATAAATTATAGGCCATGTAGAGTTGATTGATAACAATTCCAAGCCTTCTAGGAATTTGAAAATATAGTTTTTTGGAAGCGCTAAGAAATCATCTCATAGCTCCTACGTGTTTCTATAACAATGCTACAAAATCATTTCGTAGTGCCTATAACCAAAATCTTTAGGTTTTGAATGTATGTTTTAGCTTGCATGTCGCACCAATTTATAACTTGAAGCCTATGGAATTTGATGAGGTTAAAGAAAAATGATCGAAAGGTGAGAGGATGGCCTCTCATGGAGTATTTCATAAAAAATTCACATTCTTATTTGACTTCATATTTTAATTAGTTCTTGAAGTTAAAAAAATAGCTTTAAAGACAGAGTTGTGGGTGCTTGTTGAGTATCCTGGGTTATTGGAAGCTGGGGTACCCTGTCCCAGTATGTCATTAATTTGTATGAAAAATAGAAATTATTTATTTTGAGTTGAAAAAAAGTTAATTGGTTATCCATAGACCAAGTTGTCTCTCCTAGACAAGTTTGCCTATAAAGGAACCTATTCGACCTCCTGGATGTGTATATATAGAGATAAATATGACCTCATTGGAGCACTCACTCACCACTTCAATTTCTATGCGAAGAAAGAGAAAGAAGTCCAGTGAAAATCAAGAGAAGAAGAGTGAAAGTCAAGGGAGAGATAGAAGGCCAAAGGAGAGAATTTATTGTGTTTTCTACCCCAATTCTATCACACGTGCAAAATTTCAGAATTGTTGTAGGGCCACAAATTCTGAGTTTGACCAGATTTGAATAACATTGACTAGTGTTAACTTTGTTGGACTTAACTTGGTTGAGGAAGTTTTAAAGGAGGGCTGACTTGGTTGTTGTGGAAAATCTTGGTATTGGTTTTTGGGTCTTGTATATCTCACTTTCTTTATTCTATAAGAAGAGAAGTTGTTTCGGCTTTCCTCCTTATGGGGTTTTTCCCTGGCCTAGAGCCTACATATTGGTGTTTTTTTCTTTTGTGATCTTCATGTTTAAGATATTTTGATAATTTGTTTACGAAGATAACATATTAAAACAAATAAGAAGCCAACAAATATTCACAAGAAATTATAAAGTAAGAGAAATCAACCATAATTTGCTAGCTTACTGGTTTCTCAGCAAAGAAAAGTATCAAAAACATCATCGCGTCTCACATTTTGATAATTTTTTGATAATTTTGATAATTTTGATATTTTGATAAATTTTTGATGAAGATAACATATTAGAACAAATAAGAAACGTCCAACAAATATTCACCAACGATTATAAAGTAAGAGAAATCAGCCCTAATTTGCTAGCTTACTGGTTTCTCAGCAAAGAAAAGTATCAGAAACATCATCGCGTCTCACATTTTGATAAATTTTTTATAATTTTGATAATTTTGATATTTTGATAATTTTTTGATGAAGATAACACATTAAAACAAATAAGAAGCGTCCGACAAATATTCACAAGCAATTATAAAGTAAGAGAAATCAACCCTAATTTGCTAGCTTACTGGTTTCTCAGCAAAGAAAAGTATTAGAAACATCATCAAAATTCACTTTCTCATCTTTCAAATATTTAAGATGAAATTTTGTACAAAAATATCGAGAAATAAATTATAAATATAACTTATTAATAATTTTAACAATTAAATCACATTATAACAATAATAATAAATTATTTTCTAAGTGGTGTGAGTCTTGAGATCGTTGCATGCTTAAACTTTGGCTTAAGAAATTGCAACCCAAGGGCATATAAGCCATCAAAATCACATGAGATCCCCCTGGTCTAGGCCACATCAACACTTAACATTACTGGATTTTTTTCCATGAAATTTCGAACCAATGCCCTTCATATCACAGAGTGCCTTAACGATACCACCCATCACCATCTATTATATGCCATTGGGATCACATTATAATAATTAATAAATACCTATAAAATAATAATTTAAATACCGTATAACCATTTCATAATAAGAAAATTTTCAATTACACCTCACAGACTAAAATTTCCTATTGTTTTGATAATGAAATATAGGCTTCCCCACAAGTTGGTTGCACAAGTTAGGTTTCCTATGAGTTGAACCAGTACAACTTATCCTGTTTCCTTTTAAAATACTGTATATGGTTAAATTGCAAACAATTAGAAAACATTGATATAGCTTTTCTTACCTTTCATTAGTAAATTGCGCAAAGGAGCCATTACTAGGAAATAGGCCACAAAGATTGTCGTGTGAAAATTCTTTTTCTAGCATAAATATTATATTAACAAAAATATTCCATGGGCTTACTGATAATTAGGTAGATCTGACCTTGCTTTAATAAAACTTAAAATACATGCAATGAATAAATCTAAGTGAACGATGTGGAAATATTTCCAGACAACTGATTGTCATTCAAGGGCCTATAACATAGACAGTATTAGCGATATTATGGACATATATTACCGCGGGACCAAAGATCTAGGTAGGGTTGATTCCTGTCAAAGCCTATTGGAAGAAGAGCCGAAATTTGCATAAATCACTTCTCATATTCATTATTTTCATCAATGAATGAATAATTAACAGTTTCATGGTGAAGTATGAATTCTGATATGTACAGGGATGTGTGAATCACGAGCGTTGAACTTGGGGTCTGTGGTAGAGAAGAAAGTGTAAATGAAGACGAAGTTGTTGATGATCTCCACAAGAAGGGAACTTCTTGTGGTCAATGCAACGATTCATTCCTCAAACAGAATGATAGTAAATGAAACAGAGCTATCTAATCGAGAATTCAAACGCAAATGCAAGAACAGACAGAGTGAAGCGTTTTTTTATATTTTTAATCATATTTTCGAATTCGACACCTTTTAATAGAATATTGTGGGAGACATAGTATTTAAATGATTTGATATTTTAACCTCTTTTAATTTCATGGATTGAATTGCCTATGCAACTAAAAATATTTTTCCACAATTAAATCTAAGCTATTCATAATATTTTTATTTCATAAAAAATCAAAATTCATACACCCCAATTCTAATATAGACCATACCTGTCAACATTTTTTTTTCTCCTAAAATATGTTATCTTCAATTTAAACTGAGGAATTAGACTCTTAATTTTTCATCACATGTGGAGAAATTGGCATGCTTTGTTAACCATCAAAGTTATTAAAGTTTAATTATAACCAATAATTATTATATTACTAAAAATTATATTAGTTTTAATTTAAATAGAGAAATTGCATTATTTGCAATATGATTTATTAAAACCCAAAAATATTAAAAATTAGGGTACTTGTATAGAATAAATGGTTGGTAAACTCCATAAGTATCAATTTATGATAAACATTAAAACACTTTTTTATGATACATCTCATATTGTTAAAATTGTTTTTTTTTACCAAAATTAACTAAATTGCAACTTTATATTTAAACACTATTATTAATAACTATAGGAACAATTAATATATAAGTTAAACCTATGTACATTTAAAAAGTGTCAAGATTTTTAATCATAAACTTTTACTCTCATTTTACTGTGCCTATTCTCATTTTAGCTTGGTTTATATGGCTTTTGTTCATACTACATTCTTTTTAATTAATTAGTCTAATTGAAGGGAAAAAATGATATAATCGCTTTAGAGATAAATCTCAAATTTGATTTGTAATTACTACTTAAAAATATTGTAGAATATTCATGGGAAGTTAAATCTATACTATCCACCTGATAAATATGGATAATTAAATTAAAAATCTAAAAAATATATTCCAAAACAAACATTATAAAATAACAAAATTCAAAAATATAATATCTCAAAATTATCTAATAATTCATAAATAAAAAAATCAATATAAATATATATATATTATATATTATATAAAAAAACTCACAAATCTAATTGGTTGGTTTGTAATGCAAACTATTATTTTCGTATTCTCCTAAAATCAATGTATGCTTTATATAAACAATAAAAAGAGATAAATGTAAAATTACAATATAAATGTAAATAATTCACAATGATAATAAAATCGAAGTCATCATATAAAATATTTAATAATTAAAATCCATATTTCAAAAATATCCTTTCAATCTACTATATTAATTAATATATTAGATATAAAATCTAAATAAATATATTTAATATCATATTTTCCAATCATAATTATTACTTTATAATTTGTATTTACAAGACCAGGCCAAAAAAAAGTGTTATTACTCCTATTATCATCTATTGTTGTAAATATGACCATCTAAGATGATGGTATCAAAAAAGTATAACGTTGATTCTAATTATTAGATTGATGAAGGGTGCCCGCAATTATAACAAGGTTAAAGTGCTTTCCATAATCGATTGGATAACAGATTGGTGTACATGCAATACCAACAATCACTTTGTATCACCAAAGGAAGGATAGATTATTACTTGAAAAATAAAACCCATTACTACGGAGGTGAAATTAATTACTTCTTGAAATTATTGCAATGTGAAAATGTGCTTATCAAAAAATTGCAATGTGAAAATGGTGCCCGGAATTATAACAAGGTTAAAGTACTTTCATAATCGATTGGATAACAGATTGGTGTACATGGAATACCAACAATCACTTTGTATCACCAAAGGAAGGATAGATTATTACTCGAAAAATAAAACCCATTACTACGGAGGTGAAATTAATTACTTCCTGAAATATGGCAATGTGAAAATGTGCTTATCAAAAATTTGCAATGTGAAAATGTGCTTTTCAAAAATTTTGGGAACATGCATTTGCCCTATAACTGTCATATGTGTATCACGATTTGAATTGTAATGGCTCTAGTTGAATCTCCACATATGTTGGATGTAGGGTTCCATGTTTCCTTCCATGTACTGTGTTATAAAAGCATTCATTTCTTTAGGAAAGCATGTATGCATCTTCAAATGGGTGTGCATGTTTCTAAAAATACATATAATTTCCTCTATGTACAAAAAAATGAGTCTTCAAGCTTAAATAAGTTTAGGGAGAGAAGCAAGGGCCTTAATCCTTAAATAAACCATCTTAAATTTAAGTGATATGATTAGGGGAGGAAAATTCTTGGTCATTGGGCCTTAAATATAGAATCGTTGCCTTGTTGGACATGAAAAATACCTTGAGACCAATCTATATGCCCTCAATATGGTTTCTTTAGCATCAAAGATCAAATATGGATCCCCTGGTGAGGTTTTGTTCACCATGGATTGTTTGTGGGTCCTTAACCATGGTTAAAGAAAAAAAAATACCTCATCATATTGTTGAAAATTCTAGGGCTCAAGAACCTTGAATGAGTCCTTCAATAACCACATGACTCCTCTATAGTGGTTTTTTACAATCCTTTGAGTGGGGTATAAGCACTATAACTAGATTTTTTTTAAATGTAAATAGTTTGTAAGGAATTAATATGGTTAGGTAGGAAAAATTGGCCTTAAAGCCTCATTTAACTTCATTGAACTTAAGCTCCATGAAAAACACTTAGGAACCATGGCATGAGCCCTTTCAAAGAAGTATTTAACATCAAAATTGAATATTGCAAGCTCTCAACCATCATTGATAGGTCTCTAGTCCTTAACCATAGTGGATGGAGGTGGAAAGGACCCTTTAATGCTAATACTCAAGTCTTAGACTCAAGCACTGTGAAAGAATCCTCAAACCAAAACATGAAAACTCTATAAGGTGTCATTCACCTTCAAGTGGGATATGTCTATGTGACTAGGCTAGTTTTGAACCAATAACATGCCAACAAAGGACAATAACAAACTTTTTCCTTAAATGAAGCTTCATAGGTTCAAGTCCCATGAAAAATACATGAAAACCATGAGGCTTATCAAGCTATATAATACCATGAATGGATCCTCAAACCAGCACATGAGATCCCTGTAAAGTATCTTCGACCTACTAAAGGGATATCATAACCGTAATTAAAATAAAATATGGGCCTTAATTAGGGAGGTGTCTTGGGACCCCACCAAGAATTATTCTTAGGGTCATGGTTGAGGTTCATTAGCATCCAACTGGGATATGGGCACCATTAATCATTTTTGTGTAGGGAAAATGGGTCTTGAGCACTAGACATGGTTATTTAGAAACACAGGGTTTAAACCTTGGGAATGAAAATTATCTATGTGCATATCTAAACAATTTTCCAGAAAATTACACATAAAACAATGTAGTACAAAATAAAAGAAAATCATGGAATTTCTGGAAAACAATACCACAATTTTATTATCACAGAGAGATGAGCATTTTATAAGCAATGAAAAAAATTATCCTTATTAATTTAATTTACAAAATATACTGCATAAACATAAAATATTTTAATAGATAAATAAACTACATTAATATGTTTCCTTCTTTACTATTTTTATATGTTTCCTTCCTTTTTAGTTTTAAATATTGCCAAGGAAGGAGTTTTTTTTCTTTTTTCACAATAAATTAGATGTTTCTAGTTTGTCTGCCTTTCTCGGTTTCCCAATTGCTCAATTAGAGTTGGAAGTGTCCGTACTTCTTCCATCAAATGAGGGAATGTGTGCTTCAATAGTTTTGTAGTCAACCATTTATCCTACATTAGTGTGTGTCCCATAGTATATGTTTTTGTATATGCTACCAGTCCTGAAGATAGGGGGATGTCTATAACATAACGATATTCAAGTATAGTATTATCAATTCCAAAGTGTATACCATCAAGCTCAAAAGAATAGTTTATAGAATCTATTTCTAGTTGTTGAATCCTATTTCTGGAATCATTCAAGCATCTTGTAAGTAACAAGAAGGAATTCATCTATTTGTTGTTACATGTTGATAAATCCTATCTAATTCCAATTGCTGAGCTTATAGTCATCATGAGTTATTGTCCCCTCCTTTGTGAAAGTGATGGACTGATTCATGATTGGAGGTGGAGAGCAATATTCCTTACAGAGCGATGAATCAAGAACAAACTCTTGAATTGGTTTCTCAGAAATCTCTTAAAGATCTAATGATTTTTTTACAGTGATATAAATATTTACATCTAAGATTATGACTTTTTCTTCACAATTATCTTCTTCTCCGGTTTCTACAGAAGATGGATTCTTCAAATATTAACTAGCTATGATAATTCTATTACTATTTTTAGTCTAGGAAGTCTCCTCGAAGAGGGGATTATCTAAGCTTGAATTCATTTTTGTTTCATCATGTGCAAGTGTAGAAACATCCTTCATATTTTATTTATTGCAAGGAGACTTGTGTTCTTCATCTAAAGCAATATTTCTAGTGAAACTTGCCTCACAGGATTTGGAGATTATGTCCCTTGAGAAATTATGCCATTGTCCCTTCACTTCGCTAGGCTTCGTGAATTCCTAGCATACAATTCAATTTTAGGATTTGTAACTATACATTTTCTTGGGATTCAAGAAATTGGACTTTTCACAATGCTTAATGGAGAAGAATATTGGTGTGTTGGAGAAGATATTAGAGGAGAAAATCATGATTGAGATCTCCTCAAGTTATATTCCCTTTATAAAGCCTCATTTCCATGTGTTTTTTTCTTTGCCTTATATTTTGATAAATATCATTGCCAAAATGATTTAAATATGTGTTGTTACTAGGACTACACTATCTATTACCATTTCCTTTGAAGCTAATATACGATGAGCCATAATGCACTTTATCACAATTATTACTTTGAACCTCTAAAGTTCTTGTAGGATTTGGGCTTCTGAGAAGATTTGAGGGCTTCATTACAATGATATGATATTCAAAACGTATTGTAAGATTGCGTTGAATTTCTCTTTTCTTTGCCTTTGTATTGTAAAATTATAATAGGAGATTTCACCCATCGTTATCATTGATGATTATCCTTGAACCCCATTATTACCACCACTATAGGTTCCATATCCATTTTCAACCCACTGAGTTTTTTTGTTTATTTTGAACTCTTGCAACAACAATTTTTATTGATGAATGAGGTTCAATGGATGATTTTCCAACTAGGCAATAGGATGGGGCATTAAGTATGGAAGAACCTAGAATACGATTTATTCGGTGTTCAATAAAGTACTCGAGAGACAACACCATGGGTTGAGTGAATACATTTGCTAACTTTTAGAGCAGTGGAACCATGGAAAGAGGTATCAAGTTCATGTGGTAGTCTAGATTGATAAGGTGAACCAAACACAAATAAATGCCTTAATTTAATTTGACTTTCTTAATGGGACCTTTCTTAGTAAGAGTTTAGGTAGATGTGAGAGATGAGGATGTGAGGACATAGGTGTGGCCCATATGTTGAATGTGATATCTATGATATTTGGCATCATAAATATTGTGTTGGGCCTATTTTTATGGAATTCCTAATAACAAATTGGCACAATCGAGAGGAGAAACATCACATACTATAGTATCTCAGAAAGTTCCATTAGCAAAGGTGACGACATAATGATAGGAGACAGTATGATGAGGGCCATCCTTTTGGACCCATGCAAGATAATATGGTTTTGGTTGTAGAGCATTGGGAAGGTGAAGGTAATGAACCAAGTCTATTCCACAAGATTATCTTAACTCTCATTGTCGAGGATAAGATTCACCAACTCATGTTTCAATTGATAATTATGAGTAAATAGAGGTGTAGCAGTGGTGCTGACTTCATTTGTAGCCATGAGGATGAGAGAGGGGTTTTTTTTGTAGGATTGCGAAGAGGAACAAATGCAAGTAGTGTAAGGGAATTTGATTTCTCTACCTCTATAAAAAGTGTCTTGTTGGGATGCATACTTTGAAGTGCTCGGGGATCTGCAGAAGCATGTGAGTTGGTCTTATGAAATGTACACCTGGGGGTATTGTGAGGTGTGTGGGATGAGACAAGGGCCACATTAGAAGAATAAATAGGATATAGAGCATTCTATTTTGAGGAGAAAGGAGTTGAGGATCCACTTTACCTTCCACAACTAAGGCCCAAACAAAGGCCTTGTCCAATCAAGTATTATCAAACAACTCAACTTCTTGATGAAAAACCATTAGCAAACTAGAATTAAATTTGATAATTATTACCTCTTCTGGATCAGAGATATGGAGTTGAATGAGTTGGACATTAATGTAAGCTTACACTAATTGATTTGGTAGTTTCCAAAGTTTCAACTAATTGACAAGGACGATATTCTAGAGATATCCTTGAGGATAAACACACTCTCTTAAGGCATCGTAGAAATCATCCCAAGATGTGATACATATGGATTTTGTCTTTGCTGGTTCTCTGAGCTCAACGATGAAAGAAATATTCTTGATCTAAGTATCCCATCATGTTTGCATCAGACCCTCTAATTGTAAATTAGAGATTTGACATTTCATGTCCTCTTCCATTGCATGGCATGTTTTGAAATAGATGGAGATACTATGGAGCCAAGAATTAGCATCCTCAACATTCATTTGGATTAGGAATTTTTGCAATTGAAAGTGCGTATCCAGCTAGATTTTCCCTAGAGGGTGCCTCTGTTGTTTTAGCATAATTAGCTCTTAAAGAGCCATGGCTAAATGATGGACTTGCGAATGCTCGGTTGAGGACTCTCGACGAGGGGGAATGATTTTCATTGACTAAAGGGATTGAAGTGTATGGAAAACAATTACCAACTTATTGAGAACAATATCGAGTTCTCATGTTTTAGAGGTTGTAGAAAATCATGATTTTCATGCCGATTTTGAGAAGGGTTGATGCAACATCAACCTTTTTCTTGGAGCATATTTTTGACACTTTAATTTTTCTAAGGTATTAGGTATGAACATCTTATTTTAAATGTTAGTGATTTTCATGTTGATTTTTAAAATTGTTGATGTAGCACCAACCAATTTCTTTGCGATTATTTTAGACACTTTAAATTTTCTTATGTCCTAGGTATGCACAACTTTTGTTTTCAATGTTGGTTATTTAAAAAAAATTCATGTACTCTTCTTCTTGCTCTTTTTTTTTTCTTCCTGAGATGATTGTTTTTTAAGTGTTTTTCAAGTTTTAATTTTTTTCCATGTTTTTTGTAATGTAATTTTCAATTTTTTTACAAAGTTAAAAAAAAAGTAATCTAGTTAAAATTATAAAGTTAGTATTATTCTATAAATTTATGTATCTTTAATTAATACTTCAATAAACATAAGATAATTGTCACTAAAAGTGAATAATTTTAAATACTTTACAAAATATACACATTTTGCATATAAATATAATTAAAAACAAAAACCTTTCCGGTCTTTTTTTGTTAAAAATGACATGTCAAACAAAAGATTTATATCGAAACAATTCAACATAAAAAAGTTGAAAAATAGTGAGTTTTATGAAACTTTTATGGATTTTATGTCCAAAGATGATAATATTTGAAGTTTTTTTTCAAAAATGATGATTTATATGAAACTTCAAGTAAAAGAAAAAATTCCATGGGGTGTAGAATAGAGGCTGAACAGGTGTACTATTAAGTAAATATGTGATGTAAAGGTCATTGGTTCAAAACACCACGGGCAAAAAACCAACCATGTGCAATTCCCATGTGATTTTGATGGCTTAGATGCCTCTAAGCCAAGATTTCTCAAGCCAAAGGTCAAGCCTAATGTATTCTCTAGAAAACTTAAACAACTTTGACAAACAAAAAGAAAAAGTGTTTGAAAAAAATAAAAAGCAACTTTAACAAAAAAACAAAAACTAAGGAAGAACATACAAATAAATTGTTTACAATAAAAAAAAAATACTAACAAAAAAATATAAAACAAAATTTAAAAGGAAAAAAAAAAAATCAAAAACATTTAAAACAAAAATTTGAAGAAAAAAAAAAACAAAAAAACACCAAAAAGGGTAAAATTAAAATAAAAGAACTAACATTTAAAACTAGATAAACTCAAATTTATAAAATATAATCATATATATAATATTAATATATTTATATAATAAAATTAAATAAGTTAAAAATTGAAAAAAATGTAAAATTAAAAAATTATTAAAAATTTAAAAAAATGAAATTTAAAATAAATTAAAGAAAAAGACATAGATAAAGTTAAAAAAAAACAAATCTATATATATAAAGCGTACAAAAACAAAATAGAAAACATAATAAACTAAACATATTATAAATTAATTTAAAAATCATTACAAATTAAACATTAAAAAATATAGAAAAGATAATAATAAAAAATATGAAAATTAATTTAAAAGGAAAAAAACAATTCTCACCCACCATTTTTTGTGTTTTTTCTTTTCTTTTTTTTTATTTTGTTTCTTTTGTTTTTTTGTTTTAGTTATTTATCTATATTTATCATTTTTTTTACACATTTTTTCTCACAGGAGTTGTGTTGATGCAGGACTAGAAAATTGACCCTGCTATGTCTCAATTTGTTAGTTGATTTTTAACTTTTCGTTACAATTGAGGAAGCCCGTTTCCACTGTGTGCCAATTTCACGTTTGATTTTTTAGTGTTGATTGCAATGGATCATGTCTACCCCCATTACGTATCATTTTGATGGTTGATCTTTAAATTTTCATTCCAACTTGTCACGTTATTTTAGATTAAGATTTTTAAAGGGCTGTACTTTTAGCATTTAAAAAAAAACAAGATTTGGTATAATTACTCTTTGATTTTTGTATTGATTTTTAAGGATATTTTTATGTCATGATATTTAGTTTTAGTTTAATCACTGAAAAAGTTTCAAAATTTTAAGGTTTTTCAGAGTCCTGATTTTTTATCTTTAATGTCATAGTTGAAAAATGTCAAAATTTTAAGGTTTTCTGGAGTCATAATATTTATCTTTAACACGATGGTTTAAAATTCTTTGACTTTTTAGGTTTTTTGGATTCATGATACTTTTATTTTAAAATTGTTTGACTTTTTAGGTTTTTTGGATTCATGATACTTTTATCTTTAGGGTGTTAGCATGGAGATGGGTTACAGTTTTTGGCACAAGAGAGCGCAGTTAGGTGAAAAAAAGATAGCTTGATTGAGCATATTAAGTGTTGATCAAACCATTTTCTAGCACTCGATATAGCCCCTTGACCACTAAAATAATTTCTCCATGATGGACTTAAAACTAATCCTATATTGAGCATTAGGGATCGATCGAGATCTAAGACTTGATATTACTGTTTTCTATTAAATTGCATGATTAAAGTCTGCATGCATCATTTGTGCATAGACTGTGAACACACAAGAGCCCGACAAAGATATTTGGAGCTCGATCGAAAGATTGCATGATGGAGAAACCCAACTAACCCTGCCAACAACCCCACCTAGAGGCTCAATTGAAGTTAGGTTTCCTATTCTTTTTGTCTTTTTTTATTTAATTTTTCTTGCAAAATTACATAAATTAATTTGCAAAAAAAAAAACTTACCATACAAAACCCATGAAAACCACAAAAAACCCTTTCAAAACAACAAAAAACAACTTATAAAATCACAAAACCAACTTAGAAAAAAAAACCCTAGAAAACAAAAAAAAACAACTTAGAAAACGACAAAAATAACCTAGAAAAACAAAATCACTAGAAAAACACAAAAAATAACTTAGAAAACCACAAAAAAACAACCTAAAAAACACTTTGAAACCACCAAAAGAACTATAATTTAGGTGTTAAATGTGTTTCTTACTTGCAATGGAAACATGTTTATTATGCATATTTTCTGATTTTTAATGGTAAAAACATTATTTTCTGATTATTTTAGATTTTTAAGATATTCGTTAGGAATTTTTGAAATAAAATTTCAATATTTTTTTTTTGATATTTAAAATGCATTTTAAATTTCTCACAAATTTGACTGAAAACATATCCCAAACAAATCCAAATCAAAAAACAACCAAACTATAACCAATAAATAAATAAATTAGGAGCTTGAGATTGACATGATGAATATATTTTCTCATGGTGAAACTCTATTTATGAAATAAGAAA
>APFE030477715.1:99189-113250 GCA_000404065.3 Pinus taeda
ACAAGGGAAATACAAGTTTGGATCAGCCATTCTCATCTAATTCTCATGCAGGATTGCGCAGTGGAGGCAGGCAAGCATCGGAGGAGATTTGAACCTGTGATTGATTCAGATCTGAGCTAGTTTGTGTGTAACAGGTGGAGATAGTACTGAGTACTTGTGAGGAGTATTGTACTATGTATTGTTACATGTTCTCTATCATCATAATATACAGATAGTTGAGGGGTTTTCAGCTGTATGCTTTCCCCAGTACATACTATGTTGATATGTGTGATTGATGTTTCAATGTGCACATGCGATTGTTTCTTTAATTCTGCAAATTGATGATCAACGTAGAGGAGGTTATGTAGTATGCATGATTCCGCAAATAGTGTATAATCAGGATAATCTCTGTGAATAAGTGTTATATTATTCAAAATTTCTACAGTTTTATAATCATATTTGATCATTTAATGGGTCTAAAATATAGTATAATATAAAGCTACGAATTTTTAAACAAAACTAAGTTTCTGAGTTTAATTTTCTGCATTTTCATTTGCCCACAACGACTATTGAGTGAAAATTCATTCATATATGTTCTCCTTGACCAATTAGATATTCATAGGAAACAATAGAAATCTTAGATTTCTTTTTATTTAATTATGTAATTAAGTTTTGATTGAATATGTTTTATATTTCAGATTTGGTATTTTGATTTTAATTTGTTATTTAATTAAATTTTGTTTGGTTTTTGGAAAGGAAACAGTTGAAGAGATGAGAGGATGAAGATTCCAATCAATCAAATTTTCTCTAACAATAGAAGAAAACAAATTTCAACCAATGAGAACTACTGGAGAAAATTTGTTCATCAACAACTCTCCTATTTTAGGATTCATTTTTAATTATAAATAGTTGCTTGAGAATATGCAAATGTTTCTCTTCTATTAAACTCTAGAATTATTAAAAGCATTATTGTAATGTGGATTTAGAGATATAGGTGAAAGGAATACAGGAAAGGAGGATCGCTATTGCCGTATTTTCATTTGTTAGTAGAGAAACACTTTTTTATTATGTACTACTACTATAAGGAGGAGGCCATTTCTACAAGAAGAGATCGATTGCAGGCCCATAACATTGTGCACTAATACCGTATGATGAGGATCTGTAATTTAATTTCATTTATTAATAAAGGTTTATTTTAGTTAATGGTTTGTAGTACTATTGTTTACAGAATTTAATTGAAATGAATTCTTATTTCAATATTTCAAATTATATTTCAAATAAATGAGTTAATAATCAGATTCAAACATTATTATTGAATGTTGAGCATTAATTCATTTAAAAGTCTACTCAGACTATTCTACGGACTGAATTTTAGATATAATATGAAAAATCAAGTTTGCATAGAAACAAATAGTTTTAATCTTAGATCAGAAATCTATCTTACTATTTAGGATAATAATTTTTTTCTTTCATAAGTGATGTCGTATTTGAACTAATTCAATAATTCATTGTGAATATTTTTAGTTCTTATGCATATAATAAATAAAGAATTGGATATATTTTCAACATGCTTCGATGTAACTATTTACAAGGTTTTTAATTGTTAGTATTTTTGTTAATGAGGAATCAGATCTTGGGAGCTATCTCCTTGATCTAATTCCTTCATCATAATTCCAATTATTTAAAGCTTATTTTCCGTGTTAAGTTAATTGGCTCTCGATTGAGAAAATGATTTCCATTTCGTTTAATAGAGATAGGTTAGATTAATTGCATGTTAGATTAGATCATGAATGTGTTACCATAGTTTTTTCATTCTATAAGTCCTCTTTTTAAGAAGGAAAACTTTAGAGTGGTTTGGTTTTGCTGTTAAAATAGCTTAAGGGTCATTCTCTTGCTTGATTAGCAAGAATAATAGATCTAATGTCCTTGCTTATTGGTAACTAAAGACACATCTTAAACCAATAGCAATAGGGAAAAGGTAATTGGACCTAGTTTAACGAGTTGGAACCACCATTACAAATGGAAAAGGAGTTGCTTTAAGGTCCAGACCAGGGGGTCTCCCTTATAATGTTGTAGGCAAAGAATTCTAAGCCTTCAACATTTTTGGTGCTAGAAGGAGGACTTGAAGACTTGTTATCTACTAGACATTTTTGTATTTTAAAGTTTTTTATTAATCACAAAGGCTCATCTTAAACTTCCCATTTGGATTTGTATCTCTGGACGTGCTTCTTCCAATAGTGCACCAAAATGGTAAGACACTTGTCAAAGGTAAAGTTTAATAGTAAGAGAGATGTTTCTGCATTTAATCATGCTTTACAATTTGTTCAAAAATTTTCAAATTCTTATTTTCAAAGAATTGATGAAGATATTTTATACAGAATTTTTACGCTTAGATTCTCAGGAAAAGCCATAAGTTGGTGTCAATCTCTTCGAGTTGCCTCTATTCACAATTGGGATCAGTTTATCACAATGTTCCTTTACAAATTTTAAGGTTATGATTATGAATAGGTATGTGATGATTTCAAAAATTTATGAAGGCTTGAAAATAAGTCTTTCATGGATTTTACCATTAGATTCCATTTAAATTGTTTGAGATTTAAAATTGAAGACAAACCTTCAAAAATTGAATTAATAGATTGGTTTGAATATATTAGTTCTCTTCCTTGTAGTCCCATCCCATATGAAAAAATTGCAAACTTTGATGGTTCCCTTTCAACTCCTAGTAATATTATCAAAAATTATGACATAGAGGTGCATATCAATCATGATGAAGTGGCCTCAGCCATGTATGATAATTTCTTAAATTTAGTACACATATCTTACGGCATTAATGATAATCACGTCAATGAACCATTATCACAAAGCTTGCAATAATTTTATCATCAAATGTAAGAAGATACTATAAATAATCGTGGAGAACCCACTGCCTTAAAATCAGAAAATCATTATGATTCAGAAAATCAAATTATAAATCCCATGTACAAGTAAAAATTGAAGTTTTCAATAATACGTGATTTCTTGTACAAATTTACGAGTTTCATTATCTTGAGATAAAGACAAATTTAGATTTAAAGGAAGCATTAATAGAGAAATGAATGATCATAAATTTGAAATTTTCAATCAGAAAAATGCACTTAAATCTGTAAACAAAGAGTATTTCAGATTTATTTCTTCAAATTCACATTTTTCCCTTTATCTTGATATTTTTATTGATAACAATTTATCCCCTCTTGACATTAATGTTATTTTTGAAAATAGAGAGGCTAATATAAATTAATTGCAAATTAGTTTATATCAAGATATAGAATCAAACATTGATCATTATTCTGAACATGTGCTTCATATTTCTTCTTGTTTTGATACATCAGATGAGATTCATGGGAATCATAGAGAGTGTTCTGAATTCATTTATGATAGTTAATCTACCATTGAGGATGTTGATTTGTCTTCTTCTCAAGTGAATCCTCATGAGAAAGTTAAAATCATAAGTGGGAATGAAGAACACCCTAACTCTGAAATTGTTCTAATTAATTCTCATTCACAAGGAAAAAAATATCTTCAAGATTTCAGTACTCAAGAATCAATCCCTATTTATGATTCTTATGATGATCAAACTCTCATTCCTATTCATACTCATGACCTTCTCTCTAATTCGGAAGTCCGTTTTGGCAATCATTCTAATTACATAATTCTGGCCAATTCTTGTGAAGTGGAAATCACTTCAAATCAGTCCCAATTGTGTTGTGACACTAGTTGTACCAATAATGATTTGATTTTATTATTTTTCCTTCACTTATTTTATTTAAATTTAGATTTGTTTTATGTTTTCATTTTCTATTTTTAGATACTTTGTGCTAGCATACTATGCAGCTCAATATTGATCACTCAATTGATACATTGCCTAAATGGGAATATAACGTTTCAAATTATAATCATAAATGTTAAAATCTATTACTCTTCCAATTCCAATTGATATTCATCTCTTATCAATTTCTTCTTTCTTCGCAAAAACAATGCCAACAAGAGAGTGCATTTTCACAATATGACCAACAATCTAATTCAGTTAATGATCTCGTGTTGAATGTACCAAACTTCCATCCATAATTTATTGGCCCATTTGAAATACATTTGGAAAATTTCCCTTCACAAAATATTCTTAATAATTTAACATATGTTCATAAGACTTACATGCAGGTTATTGTATCTAAATTAATATTTTCACGATTTGGTTTGTTATCCTCTCTTTTGAAACTCTCCCAATCACTAATGGAGATCCATCCATATTTCTATGACCCAATTTAAATTATGTTGAAAGGGACATTTCAAGAGAAGTTAATTGTAAATAGGTTTCTTTCTGAAAGTAGAATAGTAATTGGAGAAGACAATCAGGTTTCGGAGACAAATGAGATTATTCTAAGGATCTCTCGGTACTGAGTGGCGGAGATAGGGTTGGAGTTGGTGCTAGGGTTTTGACTTAGGGTATCATGGCGGGATGCGCAGGGGGGAGTGTTGCTCCCTCCTACAGTCAGGTAGTCGTAGAGGGAAGTAAGGATGCGAGAAAGAAGTATTTCAAAAAACCTCTGGAGAAGGTTTCAGAGGCAAGAGGCAAGGGAACGTTTGGAAGAAATGGACTTCAGGATTAGGAAGGGGGTCAACAAGAAACAAGTAAAGAAAAGGAGAATGGAGGGAGTAGTGAAAAATTGACTTCCACAAGGACAACTGGGGTCTGCAAACACAAGTCGAGCGTTATTCCCCGGGTCATATTGATAAATCCAGCGATACAAGTGCATAGGGACCATATGACGAAACATGAGATCATATGCAAGTTCATGGGGTTATGGCCGACGGAGAGGGCATTACAAATCTAGATAAGGAGCCATTGGAAGCCAAAGGGGGAAATACATTTACATCTGGGTTCTAAGCGCTTCTTCATAGAGGTGTTCACAAGCCCAGAGGACAAAGATAAAGTGTTCGAAGGGGGGGCATATTTCTATGCTACGACCAGACTACATGCGGCCATGGATGATGAACTTCATCCCGGAATGTGAAACATTCACATCAGTACCGGTTTGGATCAGACTATACTCCCTTCCTCTAGATTATTGGCTACCATAATCTTTGAAAACAATAGGCAACAAGCTGGGGCATTTTCTAAAGATCTCAGAGGCAACTCTGAAAGGAAAATACACCTCCTTCACCCGAATATGTGTGGAAATGGACTTATCTAGAGCCCTTTCGGAAGTGATAATTTTAGAAGTGTATGATGAAGAATGGGTGCAGACTGTGGACTATGAGCATATACCATTTAGGTGCCGCAAATGCCATGAACATGGGCATCTATTCAGAGACTACCCAACAATCAATATGGAAGGTAATGGGAAAACTACTGTGGAAAGAGATCACAAGTGTTTCATTACGGTTGGGGGCAAAGGGAAAGGGGGTAAATGTCCACACAAGAAGATAAATGAGGAAATACATACAAGACACAACAATTACAAGATCCTAGAGGAAGAAGAGGGGGACAAGGAGGCAATCCAGGACATGGAGAATGTAATCAAGGAGCAGGATAAGGAAGTTGACATGGAGGATATCACAGTAAACAACCAGTAAAAGGATGATCTACCAAGATGTATGGAGATCAGTAGGAACCATGAGATGACTCCAAGTGAAGTGAGAACGAAGGAACATGAACTACAGGAGATTCTAGATAGTGAAAATCTAGATCTAAAGAAATTTCTAGAACAAGGAACGATCATAGGAGTGAACTCCCTACGAAAAGAGGATTATGACAGAGTACAACAGCTCTTTCTATGGAGGTCACAATCGAAGGGAGCTAGATTCAAACAAAATAATGAAAGCCAGGAACCAAGTGGGGTCAAATTGATGGAGAATTCACAGGCACAATCTCCAAAGAACTCAGGTAGGAAAAGAGGAAGAAAAAGACAGAATGAGCTACTGAACGAATGTGGAAAACTATTGATCAACTCAGGTAAGATGAAAGATCTCACCAAATATTCCTTTACTAACCTTTCTTAATGAAGTTCACAACCTAGAATATTAGAGGCATAGGGAATAGGAGGAAACAAAGAAGTCTCAGTAACAGAATGAAAGAAGAAAAACCAAATATGGTTTTCAGTCAGGAGGCAAAATGTTCAATGCATAAGATAAGAGAAATTCATAATAAGTGGTTAATAAAGGATGAGTATCTAGGGGTTAAGGCAAATAACTCGTCGAGGGGGATTCTCACGCTATGGGATCCACAGAAATTTGGAATCCTGGATGCTGAAGCATCCAAGAACTATATTTCCTTGGTATGTCAACCTATAGGTGATAAGAAGATATACATGATTACAAATGTTTATGGACCTCAAAAGCAAGTAAACAAACTCAAGCTTCTCACCTCCCTGGAGGATCTCAGAGCAAGACATCCCAATATGCTCTGGATCGTCGTAGGAGATTTCAATATGATAAGATCTCTTTCAGAGAAAAAAGGAGGTATTATACAGCTAGGCAGAGACTCCATGGCCTTCCAGAACTTCATTATGAACATGGGACTAGTGGACACTAAAACAATAAATGGAACCTTCACATGGAATAACAAGAGGGGAGGGGCTTCTCAAGTTTCCTCCAAACTTAATAGATTTATTATTTTAGAGGACCTCCTTCTCACATGCCCCGCCATGACAGCTTCCATTCTACCCTTCGGAGGATTAGATCACTAGCCTCTATAGCTGGAAGCCACCTTTATGGGCACACCAAGAAATTGACCTTTAAGGTTTGAAAATCCCTAGCTCTCACACCCTAAATTCACTAGTAACATTGATAAATGGTGGAGAGAGGAGTTGAACCTTCAAGGCACTAAAATGTTCATGCTCCAGCAGAGACTTCAACATGTCAAATCCAGACTTAAAGCTTGGAACAAGAAGGAATTTGGTGATATCTTCAAAGCCAAAAGAGAGACTGAGCAGAAGCTCCAGGAGATCAATCAGATCAACATCATAGATGGCTTCACCGAAGAGCGGAAAAAACTAACTGACTCTTTGCAGGAAGAATGGGAAGATCGATGCTTACAAGAGGAAATTTTATAGAGGCAGAAATCAAGGATACAATGGATTATAGAGGGAGAAAGAAATACAAAGTTCTTTCATAAATCCACTCTGGCTCAGAGGGCACACAACAGAATCACAAAGATCAAAGATTCTCAAGGGATTGAGCTTGTTTCTCACAAAGATATGGAATCAGTCCTTGTACAACACTTCTTCAATATTTCAAAGGAGCCACTAGAGGATAGATCTAGGCTCATTGACCATTTCACTCAGGATATCCCTAAGTTGGTTACCAAAGAGGACAACCATAATCTTAACAGGCCAGTATCAGAAGAGGAGGTCAATGAAGTGATTAATGAAATGCAGAATGGAAAAGCACCAGGCCTGGATGGATTAAATGTAGACTTCTTCAAATCCTACTGGGAAGCAATCAAACAGGATATCCTTGAGGTTGTGGAAATCAAGAAAATCCAACAAGGTTCTGAGGGTTCTTAATTCTTCCTTCATAGCTCTGATCCCAAAGCAGGAAAATGCCATGACTTCGGATGGTTTTCGACCCATAGCCTTATGTAATGTGGTGTATAAAATTATTTCCAAAGTGATAACCAATATACTCAAGCCCCTTCTACCTTCTCTCATCTCGGAGGAGAAAAAAGACTATGTGGAAGGAAGACAAATCCTCAACAATATCATCCAAGCTCATGAGGTGGTACACTCTCTCAGAAGCAACAAACAAGCTGGTATGATCATTCAGTTGGACCTAGCGAAATCCTATGACAAACTAAGCTGGTCCTACATAAGAGAAATTCTAAAAGCCTATGGCTTTGACCAAAATTGGATAAGATGGGTTATGGCACTAGTCACCACGACCAATTTTTTCATACTGCTTAATGGAACTCCATCAAGAACCTTCACACCCTCCAAAGGACTCAGACAGGGAGATCCGCTCTCACTGTTCCTCTTCGTCCTCATGATGGAAGGGCTAGGTAGAGCGATCAAAATTGCAAATGCTGAAGGATGAATATAGGGTATCAAACTCACTTCGGATGGAGCAGCAAACACTCATCAACAATTTGTGGATGATACAATGTTGCAAGGCATACCCACAATCAGGGAAGCCAGAGCAATCAAAAACATCTTAAATGACTTTGCTATGGCAGCAGGCACAAAGGTAAGCCTCAACAAGTCCAAAGTCTTTTTCTTTAACACTAATATTGCTATTCAGAGAAACATTACCAAAATTCTTGGGTTTCAAAGGGATCAGCTCCCTTCCAAATATCTTGGCATTCCTCTTACTGACAAACCTCTAAGCAAGAAAGTGTGGGAGCCAATATTAAATAAATTTCAAGAGAAGGTCAGAAAATGGACATGCAAGTCACTAAATTTGGCAGGGCGCCTTGTGCTCACATAGGCAGTCTTGCAGGCCATTCCCATTTTCATGTTTTCAGCTCTTCCTGCTCCTCAAGGCATTAAGCAGCAGATAAGGAGCATACAAAAGGACCTTATGCCCAAAATCCATGGTGGCTTGGGGCTTCATGATCCTGAGACCCTCAGCAGAGTTTCGAGAGCTAAGCTTTGGTGGAGATGGATCAAGGAGTCGACTGCCCCCTAGGCTAAGCTTTGGAAACAAAAATATGTCAAGTATTGGCAAGAGAAGGATCACATTAGAATGTCATGGCAAATCAGGGGCTCCCATATTTGGAACCTTGCTTGGGAAAATAAAAATATTATTCAGCAACATTGTTTCTGGGAAATCTGAGCAGGAGACCTTGCTCGATTTTGGGAGGACAATTGGCAACAGGAACCAAACCTTTATAGGGATGAATTAGTAGCTCTCAAGAGTGACACAGATAGCAAAGGTATGTTTTTGGTAAAAGACTTCTGGGACCAGGGAAGGAATAATGGAAAATGGAGGAATTGTAAGGATCTAGGATATAGTGATGAGCGTTCTCTGAAGGCAAAGGCAGACGCTCTCACTCAAGATCTAGAGCATAGAAGTATTTTGGTTTCCTCCTCACCTGACCAATTAAGATGGGGAAAGAACATTGAAGGTAACTTTAACCTCAAAGAGGCTAAATAGGAAGTTACATGATTTAACTATTTGAATCCTGATCAAGTCTAGAAGAAAATATGGCAAAGCCCCCACTGGATGAAAATAAAGTTATTCATCTGGCTAGTGCATCAAAGGAAGATCTTAACTTGGGAGAATCTCCTAAAAAAAGGCTTCATCGATCCTTACAAATGTTACCTCTGTGGCTCACATGAGGAGACGATTGAACACCTTCTCAACCTCTGTCCTTTCACATCCAAGGTGTGGGACTGGGTGGCCTCAATATTCAGACAATGTGATAGGGATAGTCTCAGCATATCCAACACTTTGAAGAACTGGAGGAAGAACTTCTCAGGGAATGATATTATTAATAAAGCCTGGATTTTGGTTCCAAGCTTTGTCATCTGGAATGTTTGGAAAGACCGCAATAGTCAGATCTTCAAAAAGAAAACAAGCAAGCCACAATACATAATTGATCAAATTCTAAGGCAACTCAAAGACACAGTGAGAAACTTGTTGAGGACACTTCCTAAGGATCCTCCTCTGCCACAGGAGAAGAGTATTATACTCCATTTGGATCTCCAGTCCATAAGTCCTCAGGGAATAATAAAGGGAGTGAGCCAAATAAATACAGGTGTTAACACTTGGAAGCCCCCTCCTTATTGTTTCTTAAAGGTTAATATAGATGGAGCATCTAAGGGCAACCCAAGATTAGCTGGCTTTGCGGTGCCATAAGAGATGACCAAGGGAAAATAAAGAAAATCTTCCATGGCCACTTGGGGAAGGCCACTAATAACATGGTTGAGCTTATGGCATTAGAGCAATGCTTTGCTTGGAAATCCTGGTGGATTCAAATTCACATAATGTTATAATTGAAGCAGATTAGGAATTGATTATTAGAGTGGCCAAGAAAATATGTAATGGAACCTCTCCAGATAAAGTGTCAAAGCATTGGAAGCTTTTGCAAGTATTTCACCGTATCTACTCCCACCTGCAAACCCTTAAAACTGTCATATTTGTCCATGTGAAAAGGAAAGCTAACATGTTAGGGGATCATTTGGCAAATGAAGGAGTCACCAATAAGGACAGGGATTCTCGGTATGCTTGGGATTTGTTACCTACAAGAAAACTGTGGGAGGACTGTCTCTATCAGGCAAACAAAGATATGGAACTATAGAATAACAGGATGGATCGATGGGATTCAGAAGATAGGTGGGAGGAGGGAGATCCCTATACTGTCTAACCCTTTTTGGTTTTGGCTACTTTCCAAAGCTCTAATTACTTTTGGTTGGATGGTGAAAGGACTGACTCGGGTAGTACCACAGGTCTAGTCGTCCATATTCATATCACTTAAATGGTGTCTGACAGAGAATCTAAGTGGAAGGCTCAAGAACTTCCCGCTCGATTGGACTGGCGGTCATCGCTTGGCGAAAGAGAATGCATGCTTTTACACGAGACAATTGATTCAAAACCACAAGCGGTATATCGGGTAGGGTCCGAGTGGTTTCCGATTTTTTGAGGTTGGCCCCCGATTCCATTCTCCGTGTGACATGTTGCGGCGAGAGTTGAGAAAAAACCGCCCTCATCGGGTGGTTATCCCTCACGCTTCTCATCCACCCGATATCCATGAAAGTTGTTGGATCTATGTCAGGCGATCAACGGTGGAGATTTGTTTGTGTAAGTTGGTTGGGTGTTTCAGACCAGAAAAAATTTAGAGTGCTATGCCTATAGTTTTCGTCGAGTCTGTAAGAAAGTTTTAAGTGTGGCTTGTTGTGGGATTCTTGTGGACCCTCGGTGGGTCACTTGTGGCTTTTTGTGGGCCTCAATTCGGTGTACTGGTCTTCCAAAGAGTTCAAGGTTTCATTTGGTGCACGTCAGTACTACCAGATGGTCTATTACTTCCATTTTGCCCTAATTGTTTGGTTTTATCTCATGGTTTTTCCTGTTTAGGCTTCTCATGGTTTTGGGTGCGTGGTTCGGTTTCTGCCTGCCCTGCTAACTGTTGAACTCTCACAGAGCGAGTGCGGCTTCATGTAAATAATGTATTATTGGTTAGCTTAATAGAAGGTCCTACTCTTACTTGATCAAAAAAAAAGAAAGTAGATTAGCAATTAATGTACATACTAGATTCAAATTGATTTTTCAACTATATTCTTGTTACCGATGTATGATATGTACATACATACAGGAAATAAAATGAGAGAATGTTTACATTATAAGTATGACTATACCTAGGCATGTTTCCTTTCATTTAGTTAGCAATTAGGGATAGATTAATTTAGATTAGATTCCTTTTATGTTTTCATTTATTTCGTTATTTATAATTTTAATAAGAAAGTAATGAATCCAAGTTTTTCTTGGCATCCCTTTTCATTTTCTGAAAAGTGGCTTAAAACATATCAGAAGCTTATGAACCACTTGATTGTCTTGATCTTGCAAAACCATGTTACATTGAAAAAAAAGAAATCATGTATGAACAAATTCCAAAGAAATTCTATCACTTGGCAATCTTTGATTCACAAGTACTTCTGAAGAGATCATTTTCACAACTCTTCTCCTCCGATGTAAATTTGAGGTGGATGCAATTTTAAAATTCATTACTTAGCATTTTTAGATTGAATAAGTAGATGATGTTGAACATATGCAAATTTTGAGAAATACATGGGAGAACTTGAAGATTGATAAGGTAAATTTACAATCAAAATTCTTCCAGGTATGCATTAATAATTTCATCTTCATCTGTTGTTTGATTTTCTTTTTCATAATTTATTTCCTATTTATGTTATGTTTATTTTTGTAGGCCTTCATTGGCCTGAATTTTGAGACTTGAAGCAAGTAGGCAACCATTTATAACTATGAAATATGTTCAGGGAAGTATTTGTTGTTTCGACAAAATTTGACAATTCTTTAATTTTGCTTATATTCATTAAAGCCCCTAATAGACCTTTAATTCATATTGGATCATAACAATATCACAACTATCCTCATAAGAAAGTTTCGATAACATATTACTTTGATTGAATACTCCTGATGGTTAATTAAATTTTTTTAAAAGGGGGTTTTTTCTTAAAAGCTAAAGTTAAAGTTGATTGCTTTATTTCAAATTAAATAATTTAAAAGATGTTGGCCCCACAGGATGGTCATGTAGCCTTATCAGAGCTTCTGAATATCAGAACAGTCTATATAAGGATCAATCAAAACATTGTGATATACACATATCTCCAATATCCTAAATCACTGATCTCTCATAGGTGACTTCACCAATATTGTGATGTCCATACAACCCCCAGACCCAATATGATATTTAAATCTAGTTTTAAAAGATATCACATCCATTCATAAATAATAATTTGTGTTGGGGCATATGTTTACAAGTTTTGATGACTTAGATATGATATTAAATTAAATCCACATAATAAAACTAGCAGTTTGTTCCACATCGCACATCGACATATCAACAATGTTACATCCCATACTCGTTCCGATACTCCGATCGTTCATCTCTAATATTCCTATTCCTTTGATCTCCAATAAGCTTCCAGCTGTCCATATCATAACTTTTATATCGTGACTTCCAATTGGCCACTACCCTTTCCCACACCTAATATCAAATCTCTGATAAGAGACTTGTGATATATCTTCCCACTTGTATTTTTTAACTATTACATTCAAAAGCTTATTGAAAGGTGAGAAGATCACATGTTTCAAAAAGACAACCATAGGATTTTGCCGATATTTTTCTTCTGATACACTCATATGTGAATACCTAGGGATATACATTCTTCATGTTGTATGCACATGGGTCTCTTTTACCCTTTTCAACAATCTGCTTTGCTAATAAGGAATTCGGAACAGGTAAAGGTAATGGATCATGGTTATTTCATATTTGAATTCTCTTTTATTTTGAATTTTTATATATCACCCCTTACTTGTTATATAAAGATTCAAATCCTCTTCATTACTACATTATTTGGGATTCTGAATGAATTTCAATATTTCAGAGCTGATATAAATTTAGAATAATAAAAAGCAAAGAGAAAATTCATCACTGTTATTCACAAAGAAGCATCCTTTCATTCTCATTTCTGTGAATTTGGTTTATTTCTGATTCCTTGAACATGAAACATTGTTTCCTTTTGATTTACTTCTTGCCTTAGTTTGATTTAATAAATAATGATTTTCAGTTAATGAAATTTCAAAAGGATTCAACTCCTCCATACTTTAATTCTAATTAAAATAAGAAGTTATCTTTTATCAGAGAAGATAATATCTCTCAGGTAAGATTAAATGAAATTCTCCAATGGTAAGTTTCATATGCCTAGTTTCATTCATTTTCTTACTTTTGTTTTTAGTTTTCTCTAATCTTAAACTTTGTTTTTACAGGTCTTCATGAACCTTTCACACCTCTACCAGATCAATTTTGAAGCTAATTCTCCTTTGTTTGGTTTGCTTTGAATTTCTTGAGAGAAGCAGTAACGATCTTCATTGAATCAGCTAAACTAGGGAGTTTCTAAACCCTTTTTCTATTTCTTGAGCATTACTTTTGTTAGAAAATGGTTAAGATGCCTTTATGGAGGTTTTGTTATGAAAGAAGAAAATTTGCAGCAGAGAGAGACTTCTCCTTTAGCATATTACTTATCATCACTGTTATTCACCCTCTATATTTTGAGAGCCTTATTTCTTATAACTCGGCAAGATAAAAGAATTTAAATCTCAACATAAGAAGCAACTTTCACATGAATATATTACTTTACTTCTTTTGTTGAGACTTTCATATAAGTAGCCTTGTTGGAGTTTATCTTTTAAATTTGGATTTTTTCTTTCACCTTTTTCTTTCTTCATTTTTTATTCTTTTCACTGATTTCTTTTTGGAATTCTTTTCCTTTTGCCTTCAATTATGATTTTATTTTGGTGACTCTGCCATAACTCATGTGAAAGAATTTTCCTCACCTAATAGTGGTTGGCATACATGTGAAATATTTTAAA
>APFE030477716.1:700-16398 GCA_000404065.3 Pinus taeda
GAGTGAATGTATGGTGTTGCCCTACCTTAAGGGTTTGATCAATAAAGAATCATTTCATATTATTTCTGGGTTTATTTGCATTGTCTTATATTTTCATATCAGAATCTATAATATTTATGGGTTAGATCTACAACATCAAACTTATTTGGCTCATGCATAAATTGCCTGATACTTGACTATGCAGTGACCTTCTCGACAGTTTCCCTAGGATCATATTGCCTACTTGGAATAGTTGGTAATTTTAAATTTTGAATCTCTTCAATCTCAAGACCAACATGTTTATAATTATATAGAGCATACACACCACATTGATTAGGAAAAGTAGGCCACATTGTCTTTTTAGCATGACTCAGGACCTTTGAAAGACCATGTCCTACGGTCTTGTAAGCTATTTCTCAAGAAAGAAGTTTATCAATGACGTATAAGGGAGAAACGTGGGGATCTTCAAGACTACCAAAGATCTGGACATAATTGAATGATTCTTCTCCAAACCAGTTCCCAATTGATAGAAAGTCATTGTTAGATTCGGGTGAAACCCTAGGGGCCTTCTTATCAAAGACACTTTGGTTGGATGAGCAACATTACTCCATGGAAAATTATATAGTAATGAGGATGAAATTTTGATTCCCAGAGTATATCATGATAAATATGGATAGGATTAGGGTCTTCTATAGTCCATCTCCATCCCATAGAAGAAAAATCAGAGGTGAAATATATGGCATCCATTATATAGGTGCTCATATAAAAACGGGTAACCACGTTCTGTGAAAAAATACATTTTCTCCTATAATCCATGATTTGAGTGGCTATATTGTCAGAAAATATGTTTCCCCAATCCATAATATATCCACTAGAGCTAGTATCAATGAGTCGTATCCATTGGTCAGAGAATTGTGTATTAGGGTAACCATAGATTTTACATAACATAGTGACTATTTGACAATATGGACTAGCATGGGAAGCAACAAAATACATACCCTTATCTTCTCACTTATGTTTGTTAGGATATCTTCTCCAATTTCTAATGGGATCTAATTGATTCTCATTCTCTTTCATGAAATTTTGTACAAAATGCTTGTCATATTTTTGTTGAGGTTGCGATAGATGATACATTTTGCTCAAATCACTCTTGGTGAATTACCCAATGACAATTTGTTTCTAACTCATGAAATTCCTTTGTAAAATGTTCATATGATCAATAACCCATTTAACCATATCTGTATAAGGAAGGACCTTGGGTTGGACTGTAATCTTATGCAAGAATGAATTGGCGACATCATTGTAGGTAGTTTCATAGACTGGGGTAGAATCATCAGTTGTAGTTCTTATCTTTATTTCCCTAGCTGCTTCATCTTCAAAAAGATTATAAATAACTTCCCAAGAGGAGCTTCCAGCATCTGGAGAACAGGTTGTATTTGAGAATAATGCCGACATTTCAGTAGTTTCCAGTGAAGGAGTGACCAGATGCAGTTGAACAATGAGTTTCTTCCTTACTTTAGCTTCCTTAGACATCTGTAATGAATTTTGCTTGTGAGGACTATCTTGTAATGGAAAACACAAGAATAAGAGAAAATTCCTTAACCAGAGAGTCCTTTAGGGAAAATAACTATTTTCCATAACGATTTATGTCTTTATGGGAAAATCCCAACGACATCAAGCTGCAATGATTAAATCATTTAAAACTTCAGAAAAAACCAAAAATTTGTTGATTTTGGCCATTAAATGATAAACATGCATTCACATGACCCCTATTCATGTCATCTTATCGATGGATTTTATCGGGGAAATATTAGGGATACACCTTTAAAACTTATGATATCCTCACCTTCTGATAGGCATTATTCAAATATATAACGATTATGAGTTGTAAGCGGGAAGGGGAATCGGAGGTTCTATATCAGGGATGCAATATCAAAGATTTTAAAAGAGTGCCTCCCGATATAAAAGTTTTAATATGGATAGGAGCTAAATATCCAAGGATGAGGGACATTAGAGGGTCAGAGGATGAGGGATATCAGAAGTATTAGATATTGGAGGTTTTAAAGGGGCGCTTTCTCTTAAAGTTTTGATATATAAAAGCTCCAATATACTATGTGGCAGTCTTGTGGGGCCAATATTTTATTTATTATATCCATAAAGCTGTGTTTATATAACTTTAGACTTAAAGTATCATAAATTTTTAATCAGGGGAAAGTTTTATTGCGCCTTTACTATAAGTAATGTTACGATATTTAAATGTTCTGATAAAACTCTTCCGATAATGCATTTTAAACAAAAGCCTATCAGGTTATTTGTGAATATTATATTTATGAGGCTAATCTCCGATATGAAAGCTCTGATAAGGGAGATTTTATTATTCAAATGTGTTTTGGTGATAAAAAAAACTAAAAATTGCCTTAGTTTATTAGAACCAAGGAACTTTGTCAAAATTCAAAAGGGTCCCCATTATTTATTAGTTTAACCAACATAAAAATTAATGGGGAGTTGTTGAGTACTACAATATGTCCATAGCTCCAACTTAGAAATAAATCCGTGTTCTAAGAAGTATGGCCTTGTTTCATGAGAAGAAAATTCTTCCACCATTATGGTCATCCTGCCATTCTACTCATTGCATGCAACTGCAAGACCTCTGGTGCTCCCATTCATGATGTTTTCTATAACCGGTCAATATTTTCCCAGTTAAAACAGTAAAATGGTTGAAGACTAGGCTATGTCATTGAAAAATATTCAATAGCTAAGATGGTTGTTAGGAGTTGTAATCATTGCTAGTGAAGGAGTCATGCTTAACATTCATCAATGTCTTTTGCCTAAGAAATATGGAAAAGATAAAGGGAAAATTAGATCTATTTCCTAAAAGTTTGATGCTCTCTTTTCTTAAAGATGGACTTATTTGTTAAATGTGAACAACATTGACATTTTATATTAAATCTATCTACAAGCCTTGTGCCATCGTGGCACCTTAGTCAAGTTTTGGTAGATTTTTGAAGCGATTGTGAGTGGGTCCTGCACTGGTTTGATATTGAACCACTCGAGCATTATAGCATACAGAATAGGATTATTTCTTTATATTCCAAGAGGAAAGGATATTTGTGTTGATGGAACATCATGAAATCATTCAAATGCATCTAAAAGCAACTTCATTCAAACTTTGAGTGTTATATATCTTGGAAATTATATATTCATAACCTATTGAGATTATGTGGCTCATATGGATGAACTCTTTTTGTTGATGGTGATGAATAAAAAATCAGATAGTGACATACATAAAGACCAACTATCATAGCAATATTAAGGTATAGGTTACATGAGTACGTTTGTAGGTGCGATAAGGATAAAATATTTTCTATTTTTTAACTATAAGTGCTCAATAATTGTCTTGGTAAAATAGAATTGCAAGTGTGCATCAATTTTGTAACATGGATAAGAGACTCAACCAAGGTAATGTGAAGAATATTGATTTTACACACCAGGATATCATCAATGATGTGATCAAGTTAGCCACCAATGGAATCCTCAAGTTCTCAATTCTTACATGAATGCCATCCAATTTAAAAATTGTAAGAGATCCATTTCAGAAATCCACTGTTGCAGTGCATTCTTTCTCTTGATATTTGAATCTTGCACCACTCTTACATTTGGTGTTTGTGTTAGTCCTTCTGTAACATTCAAATACATCTTATTTTTAACAAAGGCAACAATTGTTTATTTAGTTTCGGGAGTACATTTGGATTCAAAAAGTTAAACTATTGTAAAATGGGCGATGAGGTATTAGAATTACTAAACAATCTAATATTTTCTATGGTTGAGGACACGATCAAAATCAACAAAACCATTCTTTTTGATATTAAATTCTGTCTATAAAATGCACAATACTAAAATCGATTTTTTACAACTTGAATCTCAACTACAACAAGAAGAGTTGCAACAACGTAGTCATCATTGTGAACTTGTTTTTGTTCAGAGCAATCCCTTTTTCGAGTAGGAAGTTGACTCCCATCAACTTGCATAAATTGATCAAGTCATGGAAAGAAAAAAATCATGCAGAAGCAGAAATTAAACCAACATTTCCCAAGCCAATCATCATATCTTTGGAAGAGCTTGTCGACAACAAGCATAAAACAAGTGTTGGATATGATAAGGATGCTTCTCTTCACACTCCAGATTACACAACGCCCATCCAGTTTCAGAGTGCTGGATTTCTTCATGACAATTCACCTTCATATGTTCCAGATTCTTCTCCTCTTCTACAGTAGCAACAACAAAATGTTAAATTCCAACATTATGACCAAATTGGCTATATCAAAGATCACTATTTTGATCTTCATCCATGTGAGCATTGTCATAAAACCACTCATTCTGCAAACAAATGCTTCAAAAACAAGCCTCTTGAAAGAACAAAAATTCATCCTGGATGAATCACTTCTTAGCAATGGACTTCCAAAGCCAAGAAGATATTTCAGTCATATTTTAGAACTTGTTCTAGAGTATAGAACAGTCTTGCATTGAGTTTTCTCCATCTTCTCACCTTGTATCTAGTAGGGGGGAACTGATGGTCATGTACAAGCTTCAAAGCCACATCAAGTGAGCTTGAGCCACAACCTGAACCTACTTCCTAATTCAGAGTTGTAGCAAGAGACATAGAATTTCAAGCGAGCCTGAACCACAACCTACCATACCAGATTTAGAGTTGTAGCCAGAGACAAAGATGCCCCTGAGCATGCCTTTGGTTGGTGGTCAACCTTAAACCATCTATTCTGGGTTGATACCTCCCTTTTTAAGTAAATCTTCTCCCTCTTCAAAGAATTGGGGACACTTCCTATAGAAGAATACTTTAACTTCTTGCTAGTTTTGGAAGAGTTCTAGGAATGGAATTAAGCATTCCATATTTGGTGGTCATCCTTAAACCACGGCATTGTGTAGACCTACCTTTTTTAGCTTGATGGTATCCCTCTCCAAATTATTAGGAACACTTTCTCTAGTAGAAGATTTCAACTTCTTTCTAGATTTGGAAGAGTATCGTGAACTGCACTAAGCATTTTAGTTTTGGTGATTATCCTTAAACCACAATATTATACCAAAATTTCAGAGATCACATTTAGCTTAGTGTTTCCATGCATTTTTTCACATTTTTGTATTACAAATATCCTCTTGGACTCAAACATACAAATTCAGATTGGGGGGGGGATGTTGGACACAATCTGCTAAGGGTTATGGTGAGGAAGTTGAACAGTCAAAGGGAGTCTAAGAGACCTTGGAAGATGAATCCAAGAGTCACTTCAATGTATTATAAATGTATACCATGTGAATAATATATGCAACTAATGCTTATCTTTCATATCTTATACCTTCGCCATGGTTGTGTTTAATAGATAAAAGGGCTAAAGATTTAAAAAAAAAAAATGGAAAAGTCTCACTCAATTCAGAAGTGTATCAAGGGAGATTGAAGTCTTCCAAGTTTGGTCAAAGTTGTTGATGTTAGGTCGAAGTTTCTTGTGAAGGGTTAACTTATGAAATAAGGATTGAGGGATGACTTGACATGGAAGGAATCTCTATTTGATATCTCGAGAAACTATTGAAGGAAGAATTGTTGATTAGGTTTTCCCCTAGATATGGGTTTTTCCGTGGCCGTCCGCCTATATCAGTTGTCCTTGTGTTATTGTTTTGGTAATTGCCTTATGAACTAAAAGATAAAAGAAGAACATAAAGATAAAATAATAACAAGTAATAATCTATATAAGAAAATCTTTATGCCTTTCTGATTTTCTAACATGGTTTGATAGCTAACGTGAAGGAGGAAAAATGCAGTCTTCAGTATCTAAGGAATCTAAAGGATTGACCTAGGGATCATATAAGGAGCCCTTATAAAAGAACAAGCTCACTATCTTCAAGGAAAATGTCTAACATGTTAAAGAGTGAGAACAAGTTGGAAGGTGCATCAAACTACATATCTTAGAAGAAGAGGATTGACCTCATTCTTGAAAAGAACAAGGACTTGGATGTGGTCAGAGGGAAGGTGGAGAAACCTACCGAAGAATCCAGTGATGTAGACAAGGTGAAGTATAGGGAATTGGAAATATTGGCTATGACTCTAGTGGTAGAAAGGATTAAGGACAATATTGTTCCATACATTTCCAATGTAGACCATGCTCAAGAAATTTATGAAGCATTGACAAAAATATTAACTATCAAGATCATAGGTCAAGTAGCAAGCTTGAAGAATGAGTTGAGGACTGAAAAGATGACTAAGGATGATATTTTGGCTTCCTTATTTCTAAGGATATCAAGGATTAGAAAAAACATTCAAGCCATAGATGAAATAGTGTCAGAGAAGGAGCTAGGAATCACTGCACCCTTGGTATTACCACCTATTTGGAGCTCTTTTGCTTCAGGTCTCAATATTTGGAAAGAAGGTCCCACCTTTGAACAATTGTGGAATGCCTACACCCAAGAAGAAATGAGAATTTCTTTAGTATCCAAAAATGAAGAAGAAAAGGTATCAAATTCTTACTTTGCCTCTCACAAGAAAGGACACTCCAAGAAGTCAAGAGGGCCAAGGAAGAAGGTTGATATGTCCAAGATAGAATGCTACCAATGCCACAAGATGGTTCACTATAGCAGTGACTGCCCCGACAATCTGAAGAAAAAAAAGAGAAGTGGGGATCAAGCCAATGTAGCTGAAGAAGGATATCCAAAGAAGACTAAGCCCGAGGAATTAGATTTAAGAGACTTACACTACTAAAGTATTTTGATCTAAGTTTTTTTATTTCTTTTTTATTTATAGTTTTTGTAGGTTTAAGTTTTTGGAAAAAATATATATTTGTTCTTAAGGTTATAAGTATCCCTCAAGCTTGGAGGGATCCCTCATCAACCTCCAAAGATAAGTATCCTTTTACCATTTTCATTTTTAGTTTTCCTTATTTATCTGGTTTTTTTTCAATACTAATTACATTTGTCCTCTTATTTCCTTGTCTAGGAAAACTTGTTGAAGAATCAAGGAAGAAGGCCTCACAAAAACAAAGCATTGGAATTACAAGGTTTGTTACGAAACAAGAGGTATCTTTTGAATTACTCGTTTTGCTCTCTTCATATTCATTTTTGATAAACTATTACTAACATATTTTTGTCTATCCTTATTGAATCTTAAAGATTCTTAATTGGGTTATTCGTCATTTGATAAATCTACCCTCCTCATATCCTTTACTCTTGTCGAACCCTAGAAAGGTTCACTATGAAAACCCTAACTTAAGGGTATGTCGATGATTATGTGTGAAACCCTAATCTTCTTAGCGTTATTGGTTAAAGAATATGTCTGATGTTTTAATGATGTCTTGGGGTTTTGGTATGGTTATGGAAACCCTAAATTCTTAGGATTGAATGGTAATGTTTGAAATCCCGATCCTTTAAAGTGTCGATAATTTAGGGTTTTCTATGTTTGGTATTGAAACCCTAGGTCATTAGGGTTTTATGTATAAGCAAGACCTTTATAATGTCTTAAGAAATTATTTCCTTGGGATGTGTGTGTTTTTCCGATCAAACCCTAGTCTAATCAATTCCATTATATGTCTGACTCTTACTGATATTTGTGTAGTTGGGTTTGACTAACACATGTTGTGATATGCTTGTGCATGATGATGGAATCCTAGATATATGAGTTGACCTAATTGTTGATGGTCATGAGTCCTAGGGTTTGGAACTAAGCCCTAGTCAAAGTTTGTTTCTCTAGAATGATAATATTTGTGAATCCTGGAATTTTGGAGTTCAACCTTAGTAGAATTGAAAATCTTTGATGTATGATGACAATCTGATAACTTGGGATTTGTGTAAGATTGTTGAAATCTGTTTTTTAGTTATAACTGATGTTTGATTGTTTGAGAAAATCTAGTGTTTTGTAGCAAACCCTAGTGGAAGCTAGTCATGTTATTGATTGAGCTGTGATTGATTGTTAAATCTCATCTAGGATATGTATGAAATCCTAGTAGGAAATCTAACATATGAATTCTGAAGTTGTTATATACTTTCTAGATCTATATTTTTTTGAATTGTTTCCAGGGTTTTCTATATGTCGTAGTAGTGTATCTCATACCATTGAAAGAAACATTGAAACCCTAGATGTAATGGAAGTTGTTATGAAATGCTCAAAGCCTTGATGAAGTATTCTAGGGTTTATGACGAAATCCCTAGAAAGAAGTTGAAGAGTATGTGTCTCTTCTTTGTAATTAATTTTGGGTATTTGATATACATATTTGAATGCTTCTGTGATCTTGATATGGTTAACTTCATGCTTCTATAGATTTGGTTATACTTGGTACTTAATTTGTGCAATTACATGATCTTCAAGATAGTGAAGATGTTCGTAAAGAAAAGTTGATGTGATAAGCATGATGTGAATGGTGATGGTGATGATAACTTTGATGAGAAGGATGGAAGCCATGAAATATTCTTCGATGTTGTAGATAAGCAGTAGAACTCCCTAGGTTAAGAGGGAGCTTGATTGAAGGAAGTATCCCTAGATTAAGAGGGAGACTGAATGAAAGAAATATCCCTAGATTGAGAGGGAGCACAGGTGAAATGAATCTCTCTAGGAGCTCATATCATAGTCGTGATGGACACCTTGACAGAAGAAATTGGAGAGTGTATTTTGAAGGGCTGCTGAGATAAGAAAAGGTAGATTGTTTTGTGGAATATGTTGTTGCATGAGAAGTAGGAAAGCTACTTGCATGTATGAGGAATATTCTGTCAAGATTCATTGGGAAAGCTCTAAGTCCTACTATGGAAAGTTAGGAAGAAACATCAAGTTGTCTCGAAGATCGCAAAGGTTTGTATCTGTTTATGTACATTTGAAATTTTGTTACTGGTTGGGGTTGTGTTTGTATAGGTAAATCTCTCAAAGGTTTGATAACATGTATTTACATGTTTAAAGTTGACAATAAATTTGATTGGAGATATTTTTTTGATTGGGAAGGATTTGTTATTGATAGGGAAGTTGAGGTTTTGTGAGTAAGACATTACCTGGGAGGATATCTAGTTGGCACTCTGTGTTGATGTCTAGTTCTTGAAGTAGGGAGGGTGGCATTGGTCTTGGAGCTCTAACCTCAGATACGCACCTAGATCCCTGGGTTAATGGTTAGTAAGTAAGCCTGATGGTACCTAGAGAGGTTGAAATCTTTATTCCATCTTAGTCCCACCAGGATAGATTGCATTAGTCAGGAATCTATTCCATGGTGTTGCAGTGCCCAAACTGTTAGAGGACCTTGGATAGATTATCTTGGTCAGGAATCTAGTCCATAGAATTGTGGTGCCTAAGTTTCTTCATGATACACATGGTTTGAGATCTTCCTTGTACTTGTATTGATGAATGCCTCCCTAGTTAAGAGGGAGTGTTGAAATTTGTAACTAGGTCTGGTCTTCACTAATGTATTTGAGATGTACTTATCAAAAGAACAAAGAAAATATTTTTATTATTATTTATATGACTTATTAAAGCATGGGTTTCATGCTTTGGTAATTTCTTGATGAACTAAAAGATAAAAGAATCACAAATAAATATCCGTATAAGAATTTTTTCTACCATTCTGATTTTCTAACATGGTTTTAAAGCTAAGGTAAAGGAGGAAAAAGGGAGACTTGAGTATTTAAGGAATCTAAAGGATTGGTCTAGGGATCATATAAGGATCCCTTATAAAAAAAGAAGTTCACTATCTTCAAGGACAATGTCTAACACATTAAAGAGTGAGAACATGTTGGAAGGTGCATCAAACTACATATTTGGAAGAAGAGGATTGACCTCATTATTGAAAATAATGAGATCTTGGATGTGGTGAGAGGGAAGGTGAAGAAACCTACCGAAGAATCCAGTGATGCAGACAAGGTGAAGTATAGGGAAATGGAAATATTGGCTATGACTCTGATGGTAGAAAGCATTAAGTGCAATCTTGTCCAATACATTTCCAATATAGACCATGCTCGAGAAAGGTATGAAGCATTGACAAAATTATTCATTATGAAGAACATAGGTCAAGTAGCAAGCTTGAAAGATGAGTTGAGGATTGCAAATATGACTAAAGATGATACTGTGGCTTCCTTCTTTGTAAGGATATCAAGGATTAGAGATGAAATTCAAGTCATAGATGAATTATCACCACAGAAGGAGCTAGTAATCACTGCATTGTTTGCATTACCACCTACTTGGAGCTATTTTGCTTCAGGGCTCAATAGTTGGAAAGAAGCTCCCACGTTTGAACAAATATGGAATTCTTATGCCCAAGAAGAAATGAGAATTTTTTTAGTATCCAACAATGAAGAAGAAAATGTATCAAATGCTTACTCTGCCTATCAACAGAAAGGACACTCCAAGAAGTCAAGAGGGCCAAGGTAGAAGGTTGATATTTCCAAGATAGAATACTACCAATGCCACAAGATGGGTCACTATAGAAGTGACTGCCCCGACAATCTGAAGAATGAATAGAGAATTGGGGATCAAGCCAATGTAGCTGAAGAAGGATCTCCAAAGAAGACTAAGCCCAAAGAATTGGATTTAAGAAACTTACACTTCAAAAGTCTTTTGATCTAAGCTTTTGTTATTTCTTTTTTATTTATAGTTTTTGTAGGTTTAACTTTTTGGAAAAACATTTTTATTTGTTCTTAAGGTTATAGGTATTCCTCAAGCTCGGAGGGAGTCCTCATCAACCTCCAAGGACAAGTATCCTTTTACCATTTTCATTTTGAGTTTTCCTTAATTATATGGTTTTGTTTAAATACTAATTACATTTCTCCTCTTATTTCTTTTTCTTGGAAAACTTATTGAAGAATCAAGGAAGAAGGCCTCAAAAAAACAAAGCATTAGAATTACAAGGTTTGTTAAGAAACAAGACCTATATTTTGAATTACAAGTTTTGCTCTTCATATTCATTTTTGATAAACTATTACTGACATCTTTGTGTCTAGCCTTCTTGAATCTTAAAGATTCTTGCTTGGGTAATTCATCATTTGATAAATCTACCCTCCTCATATCCTTTACTCTTGTGGAACCCTGGAAAGGTTCATTGTGAAAACCCTAACTTAAGGGTATGTCAATGATTATGTGTGAAACCCTAATCTGCTTAGGGTTATTGTTGAAAGAGGATGTATGATGTTTTGATGATGTCTTGGGGTTTTGGTATGGTTATGGAAACCCTAACTTGTTAGGATTGAATGGTAATGTTTGAAATCCTAATCCTTTGAAGTGTCGGTAATTTAGGGTTTGCTATGTTTGGTATTGAAACCCTAGATCATTAGGGTTTGATGTATAAGAAAGACCCTTAGAATGTCTTAAGAGATGATTTCCTTGGGATGTGTGTGTTTGTCCGATCAAACCCTAGTCTAATCAAGTATGTTATATGTCTAACTCTTATTGATATTTGTGCAGTTGGTTTTGACTAACACATGTTGTGATGTTTGTGCATGATGATGGAATCCTAGATATATGAGTTGACCTAATTTTTTATGGCCATGAGTCCTGGGTTTGGAACTAAGCCTTAGTCGAATTTTGTTTCTTTAGGATGATAGTATTTGTGAATCCTAGGCTTTTGGAGTTAGAATTTAGTAGAAGTGAAAACCTCTGGTGTATGATGATAATGTGATAACATGTGATTTGTGTAAGATTATTGAAATCTGAGTTTTAGTTCTGACTGATGTTTGATTGTTTGAGAAAATCTAGGGGTTTGCAACAAACCCTAGTGGAAGCTAACCATGTTATTGATTGAATTGTGATTGTTTGTCAAATCTCATCTAGGGTTTGTACGAAATCCTAATAGGAAATCTAACATATGAATTCTGAAGTTGTTAGATACTTTGTAGATCTATATTTGTTTGAATTGTTTCTAGGGTTTGCTATATGTTGTAATAGGGTATGTCATACCTTTGAAAGAAACATTGAAACCCTAGATGTAATGAAAGTTGTTAAGAAATGCTCAAAGCCTTGATGAAGTAGTCTATGGTTATGACAAAATCCATAACAAGAAGTTGAAGAGTGTGTGTCTCTTGTTTGTAATTAATTTTGGGTATGTGATATACAAAGTTTAATGCTTCAGAGGCTCGAAGCCAAAGACAAGGGAAGAAACAAACAAATTCCAAACTGAATGAAACTGAAGAGGAAACCACCCATTGAGCTAGAGATAAACTAAAAGTGTGCCACTACACAAAACAGAAAACAGGTATGACCCAAAAAATGAGTCTTGCCCAAGATGGAAGGCAGAGCATGCAAAGACCTTATCAAGCTCGCTTAACATAGACTTCAACAGAAACCATTGAGAAAACCCCTCCTTTTCTATGTGTGAATATCTTTTCGAATTTAAAGACTCTCTCATTGCCATGCATGAAGAAATGAGGGAGTGTGCAGTGAGAGGGGCTTGTATTATTGCATGTCTCATGTGCTTTAATGCACTATGTCTCTTGCCCTTCACTATTAAGTGCATGCCAATTCTAATGTTTTGCTGTAAGGTTGGAAACAATTCATGGGAGAGAAAAAAGAGTAGGAATCCTCCCATTTAGACTCAACATTCCACAATTTAGAAAAAAATATTTTTTTTTTCCATTGAGTTTACTAGGTTATTGAAGATCTGAGGCACTTGGAAGAACCCTATAAAACCCTAGGTTCTTAGGATCATCCTAGAGAGACTTGTGTTATGAGGAAATTATGGTAGGATTTCACATTTGGAAATTTAAATGTATTTCTTATCTTAATTTCTGGATATATCAAGGATAAAGAGGGTTTAAAAATAAATCCAAGTATAATTTTTATTTTATTGCTTAAAAGGTTTGAGAAAAAGAGTTCAAGACCTATGTAGATCTATACTACTCTGTTATAGTAATTAATGGAATTTTTCCTAAATCGTCATCATATAATTTTAACAAAAATATATATATTTTCCAAAAAAAACTCACACGATCTCTATTAAAATACTTAAATGGAGGGTGGCTCAACTGCAACCCATAACATTGAGAAAAATAACCTAATTTTAAAATATCTGAGATTAGTGAATTGCAAAAACCTCTGAACTTTATATTATTATTTATATATAATGAAATGATATTTTTATGTTCACGAAACTAAAATTGTGTCTGAAATCATTAACCACCTCAAACTCAAAATCAAAAGCTCACTTGCGCTCAACTGGGGTGTTGCTTCCCGCCAACGACGTGACCTTGTTCCACCTCTCCTTGGGCCTTAATCTGCGTGTCAATCGGTGTGCGCCCGAATCATTGTAGCTATGCTATACGGTGTTTTTTGGCACTGTGGGTCAATCCCCTAAGTTTGGGGGCAATCCTCCTCTAAGTTGTTTGCATAGCCTTGAGCTTACTGGTAAGTTGGTGGATTTTTGGTTGGTTTTCTGTTGTTTATTTCTATGGTTATTTTTGGTAATCTTGAAAACGCTTTCAATTATGGTTAACAGCATATGTTTCCTCCTAAGAGGTCACAAGTTCAAAACCAAGGGGTAGAGTATCTATGCCTTTGTAGGGTTAGCAGTCAAATCGTTGTGTGGAGGTGGGTCCCTTGTCCCACAAACAAGGAGTCTCATACACCAATTTGGTGTCTAGCTTACCTGTGACCTTAAAAATAGATATTATTATTATTTCCTAAATCATCATATTATTTTAACAAAAATATATATTTTTCCCAGAAAAATTCACATGATCTTTAGCCTTCTTTGGAATATTTAAATGAAGGGTAGCTCAACTCCTGCCAATAACACTGATTAATGGATGACGGCTAGAGAAATGACCGAATTTAAAAATATCTGGAGTCAACTGATTGGGAAAATCTCTCAACTTTATATTAATATTCCTATATAATGAAATGATATTTTTATGTGCACGACGCAAATAGTCTAAGTAATTAAAATTGAGTCTGAAATCATTAACCACCTCAAACTCAAAATCAAAAGCTCACTCGTGCTCAACTCTGTGTTGCTCCGGGCAAACGACGCGACCTCGTTCCACCTCTTCTTGAGCCGTAATCTGCGTCTCAATCGGTTCGGCCTCCGAGTAATTGTACGGTGCTATACGGTGTATTTTTTGCACTGTGGGTCAATCCCCTAAGTTTGGGGCAATCCTTCTCTAAGTTGTTTGTATAGCCCTGAGGTTACCAGTAAGTTGGCGGGTTTTTGGTTGGGTTTTTGTTGTTTATCTGCATGGCGACTTTTGGCAACCCCGAAAATGCTCTCAAGAGGGCCCGAGGTAAGTGCTGTTATTTATGTAGATATAGATTTAGGTGTTCATGTAGGTTGTTTTGGACATAAGAAGAATTAGTGGTATCATTTTTTTTTTCCCAGATTTGTTGGAATATTGTACCAAGACAACTATAAAAAATATGGAACCATACATAGTATGTATGTATGCTTGCAGATGAGGCAGAAGAAATTTGTAAGTAACTTTGTTGATGTTATTGTATGCAGAATTGGAGAATGTCCGGCGGAAAGAGGCGGCATTAGAAGCTCTTCATGACTTGATAACGTCAAAACGACATACATATTCATGGCAAAAACCTCCGAACACTAATGTTCAAATATGTGGAACTTTGCATGGAACTGAGCCGTAGCAGGTTTGCAAAGGATGGGCTTATTCAGTATCTGTTGAAATTATAATTTCACCGCGCGGTCAGCAGTCAACGCATGCTGAAAACCACCAAAGCAAACCAAAACCGCCAGTATGATATCGCACCACCTTTCGGCCTGAAGCTGTTTCCGGACATGGTGGTCCGATGCTGACATCTGTCCAACCGTGACGTAAGCCTCAACCACTTTTCGGAAGTAACTTGTGGTCAACTCACCCCGCCCGATATGCGTCCGATCAGCTCAAGGACTGTCCGCCGTTCGATTGTCAGGTAAGGTCTCCACCGGTTATGTTCATCAAAGTACATACGGGGGTCTGTTGAAAATTAAATGCAGCGTGGAGAAAAGCTATGTCCCATATCTTATGTTAAAGCCCTGACATGAGTTTGGTAAAGTTTTAAAGTTTTCCTTACGACAATTTAATATGGAGCATGGGCGAAATATAACATAAGTTTTTTTTAATATATGTTTTAAAAAAAACGTTGACCATTTTTTGTCATATGAAAAATACACATAGGGAGGTAAAAACCTTGGTTCGCCGCAACCAATAAAAACCAAGGGATTGTAATTTTAGTGTGTAGCATTACACACGGGGAGAACATGAAATTTGGGCTCGCAGCAGCCAATGTAAAAACAATGGTTTTGTAATCCAATGTGTGTCATGTGAAAAACACACGAGGATCGTAATGTGAAAATGTGAAAGCACACAGGGAGGCGGAGTTTAGTTCGCGGCGAGTAAACAAAAATATACAGCTTGTAAAAAGGAATGAATCAGTGGGTTATCAGCTGCCTATGAAAACTGAAGTGTGAGTTGCACACAGAGAGGAGGAAAACCTGTATTCGCAGCAGTGAATGAAAACCAGAGAACACACAGGAGTGTGTGTGAATATTTTTGGGTTGTAATGTAATGTCATTTTTTTGGAATGAAATGCAGCAGGGTAAAAACCATTTTGTCTTGGTAATGAAAGAAGTAAAAAGAATGCACAGTAGTGCATAAGAAGGAGGAGAAGTAAATGAAACCAGTGGATAGTTTTGTTCAAAACCATGTATTGTTTCACAGCAGTGAAAAGGTAAATCTGTAACTCCCTGTAAGTTTTGTTTTCACACAGC
>APFE030477717.1:0-10395 GCA_000404065.3 Pinus taeda
TGGGCTTTGAGCAGCAGCATCCGACTACACTTTGGTGTGATAATCAAAGTGCCATTCAGCTTTGCAAAGATCCAGTTCAGCATCAGAGCAGCAAACACATTGAACTACACATGCACTTCATCAGAAAGCTCATTCATGACCATGTTCTTGAAGTGCAATATTGTTCAACAGATGATCAGGTTGCAGACATCTTCACAAAGGCTCTCACAGAGGCGAAGTTCACTAAACTTCGATATATGCTTGGAGTTCAGGAAGTTGTCACTAAGGGGGGATAGGCTCTAGTGCCTCCTTCCTTCTCCTATTGTGTCTTATTTGTAAATCCTTCAATCCTATCCCAAGTTGTTCTTAAGGGGGGATGTTAGGATATTCCGACACATAGGAAATAGTTAAGTATAACTTGGTCTAGTGTAGAGTTAGGTAAAGTGTAAAGTGTGTTTCTTTACCGTTGTACATTTTGTAACTCACAATCCGACGGTCACGATATGTAGTGATCCGACGGTTCATTCTCTCCTCGGTATTACCGACACTTGATCCGTGGCTTGACACCCGATTGGTCCATGAATTCTATTTAAAGTGCATGGAGGGTCATTTGTAGGTTAACGTGCATGAGAGAAGCTTATGTAAATTTTCATTCTTTTATTAATAAATTGCCTGTAGTAGCCACGTTGGCGCAGGCCGTGGACTGTTTCCCTCTCTGAGGGTTTTAACCACGTCAAAATACTGGTGTATTGATCTGTGATCTGTTTGTGAGTGGTGTCCTTTTGGTGTTATGTCTGAGGAACTTACCCTGTAAATTCCTACACACATATATTTCCTGGTGAAAGAAGAAAAATATTCAGGAGGGTTCAAAATATTCATGGATTTCTAATGAATTGTTTAAAACAAGGCCAGCTTGTGTGATGAGAATATGTGTTCGGGAAGATGAAATTCCTGACATCCTCAAGGCATGTCATGATGAGCCATGCGGTGGATACTTTGCTGAAAAAAGGACGGCCTATAGAATCATTTCTTTAGGATATTACTGGCCCTCCCTTTTCAAGGACACAAAAGAATATGTCAGAAGGTGTGACAGCTGCCAAAGAGGAGGGAAACTGAATCTTTCAAATGAAATGCCATTACAACCTCAGGTACTCATTGAACCCTTTGAAAAATGGGCTTTTGATTTCATTGGACCCATTAATCCACCATCTAAGCAAAAGAAGTATATATTGGTATGCACTGATTATGTCACTAAATGGGTAGAAGCCAAAGCATTACTTGCTGCTACTGAAAGTTCAGTTTTTAACTTTCTTTATGAGGATATTTTTACTTGCTTTGGTGTCCCAAGAGAAATTGTGACAGATCAGGGAAGTCAATTTACATCCAACGTGATGGAGAAGCTGATGGAAGAATACAAGATCAAGCACAGGAAATCTACTCCTTACCATCCACAAGCAAATGGCCAAGTGGATTCTACAAACAAAGTCATTGAAAGTATCATCACCAAGACTGTTCATCTACATAGAAGAGATTGGGCTGAAAGGATTCCTGAAGCCTTATGGGCGTATAGAACTACATGGAGGAAAACAACAGGACATTCTCCTTATGAACTTATTTATGGGAAAGAAGTCATGCTCCCCATTGAATTTCAAGTTAAAACTTTCAACATGGCAGTTCAATTGGGGATGGACCTATCAAAAGCTCAGAAACACAAAATGGAGCAGTTGAATGAACTAGATGAGATCAGACAAGAAGCAATTATAAGAACTGATCTAGTTCAACATCAAAGAGCTAAGTGGCATGACAGATATATCAAAGAGAAAAATTTTCAAGAGGGAGATTGGGCACTACTATTTGATTCCAAGTTTAAAGACTTCAAAGGAAAATTTCAGACTCATTCTTGGGCAATATGAGATCGACAAAGTCTTTAACAATGGAGCGGTAAGAATCAAGACCATTGATGAATTTCAAACTCCTCTTATTGTGAATGGCCATAGATTAAAGATTTATCATAAGCCACTCTCAAAAGAAGAATTTGTCAAAATGTTTCAAGAGAATTCTGCAATAAGGTTGGTGAAGAAGAATCCTTCTTCCCCACCAACCTAGCCTTTGTTCCTTTCTATTAAAAAATAAATAAAGTTGTATAAGCCTGAAAATCAATCTCTAATTGGCAGTCTTATACAGAAAATGTAGAGTGAAAATCAGGGACACCTGACACTCTATATTTTGCAAAAAAAAAAAATCTTCCTTTCTTCATCATTTCCATTTTTCACTCCACTCACTTCATCTCACTTCATTTCATTTCCATTTTCACTCCACTCACTTCATTTCACTCCATCTCATCCATTCCATTCCATCAATAAAGTTTTTTCCTTCCCATGATTATTTCCATTCAGATATTTATGGTCTAAGTACCTTTGTTTAGCTAAGTGGTTGCTGTGCCAAGTTTCCACAGCCAGAATCAGTTTCCGCAGCCATAAGCAGTTTTCACAGCAACCACTCTGTTTTTCAAAATTACATTCAAGGTGTTAGTGCAATAAAATAAAAACGCAGGTATGACCAAGCATGAAGACGTGGATATGGGGCATCCACAGACATCAACAGGGAGAAATTGATTCAGGGATACTGGACAACAAAGACAAGGATTCTAAAGGTATGGTCAAAAATTTATTTGAAATAGCAATTAAAGGCACAAATTTTCATAGTTTTTGAACCATTAAAGCTCACTATGTGCAATGATTATTATGATAGCTCCACTACCATTCCACGACCTCACTCCATAAATCATACATTTACTCCCTAAACGGTCTCATGATTATTTTTTGGGTTCAACTCATAGATGAACTACACTCTCGCACTCCACTTACATTCATGAGATGTGACCTATGTGAATACGGCTCCTCTCCACTGTACTTTGTGCAGTCATTTTATCAATTGTAACGTCTCACACAGCCGTTTAATTGAAAATCCCGATGCCATTTCACTTGTGTTAAGTCGCACTTCATTAGCATATGCCTCAATTCTATCTGAGTTGCTCATCCCCTATTCTGCTTACAACTCCTGAACATCCCAATTCCCGTATCCATTTTCCATCTCGACCATCGTCCTTCCACAAACAGAACCACCCTACCTCTGATAAAACCCTCATACAATACACAGTTGAATTTCAGAGAAGAATTTTTAACCAAGGAAGATGGGACGACTACTGAGGGTAGAGCTGGAAGGGCTTAAATTTTTAGAAGGGTACCCTCAGGCAAAGGAATTGCTGAAGAAAGACAAATGGCTTCGTTTCATCTAGAAATTCAAAGGCCATAATAAGGAGGTCACGAAAGCCTTTGCAACGTCTTTCAATGACCAGGTGGTAGAGATTGGAGACCTGAAATTCATGGTCACTGAAGCCTCAATTGCTGCAGCTACAGATTTGCGCCGGGAAGGCAAGCATTGATTTAAGAACAAAAGTTTGGATGAGCAAGCATGGAGAGTCATATTGCGTAACCCAGGTATGGATGTTACTGTATTTACATGAGGGGTTCCTGTTAATGCACTGAAAGAAGAATGGGCAGGCCTACTATTAATCATTCAAAAATTTATTACTTCTGAAGGTTGGTTTCGTAAAATGTACATGTATCACACTAGGCTCTTGATGAAATTTCTAGAGAAACAAGCTCTTAATTTTCCCTATTTCTTACCGTTGAGTTTTTAAAGGATGAGTAATACAGTCCAAAAAAACATAGGAGATATAGAGCCTCATTTGTACCATCATGGATTAGTGAGGATTCTAGTCAAAGACCAGTTGTAAAGAAACAAAGATACTTGGGAGAGGTTTCTAGTGAGAAACTATTTTCAAGAACAATTTGAAGCCTCGGGAAGCAGTACACCAAAGGCATCGAGAAAGAGTAGGAGAAAAGGAAAAAGTTTCATAATCCAAGACTCTCCTATTGATAAAGCTAAAGAAACTATTCAAAAATAAAAGGAGGAAAGAATTAAGGACAAAAAGCAAAGAAAGTTGAAGGGAAAGAGGAACTTACAAGATGTTTACCAATCACCAGAACCATCTATAGAGGAAGATTATCAAGTGCTATCTGAGAGACTAGTGCACCTCCAAAAACAAGTTGCCACAGCTAAGAAGGAAGAAAAAGGGAAACAAATTATGGAAGAGGAAAGTACTAGCCCACAGTAGTTAAGAAGGAGCAACAGACTCAAAGGAAAGTGGAGGAGAACACAAGTAAAAGGACTCCAGTTCATTGACTTGGGTGGGGAAACACCTGAAAAACCTCAAGCGGGCCACAGTCCACCTCATCCTCTGCCTGATATTGAGGCTATCCCTTCTGATGTTGATGAAAGCCCTTCTCGGCCAGAACTAGAAGACAGTCCTCCTCCTCAAAAAGACTTTGAAGCCAGCCCGAGGCAAACACCTGAAATTGATCCAAAACAGCAAGAGGTATATGACTACCTCAAGTCTTTAGAGAAGAGAGCTGCAGGCCCGAGCACACCATCCATTCTTCCTAACATGACACAAGATGCACATGTTCAAGCTTTGAAACAAGAAGTGTTTGAATTGGAAGTTCTAAACAGGCACATCAAACAAGAAAATGAGGCATTAAAAGAACAAAGCAAAGTGGAAAAAATTATTCATGATAATACCATGTTACATATGGGTTTGTAGCAGAAGAAGAACAAGAAACTAAAGAACAAGTGCAGAAAGTTGAGTAGAGAATTAATCAATCTCAAGTTCAGATGTTTGATAAGGAAACCCAGGATGGTGGTAGCATGAAGAAAAAAGAGGAGAGGACTGGATGTCTTAGCAGAGGCTTCAGAATACATAGACTAAAGGGAGATGACTAAATTTTGGTTGCATGAGGACATGCAACACGTTCACAGTGGGCATATGTTGAGTCCCAAACTTACACCATCCCTACATCCCTATTTAGCCTTTTTCTCCAGTTACCTGATCCTCTAAGCTATCAAAACACTGCATAATAGTTTAAAATGAGTATATAAATGGTTTCCTAACTCTGTTTTCTGACTGCTATTTCATTTAGATTTTTGTTCAACCAGCTGCGGAATCTACCACTTTCTGTAGTCAGAATCAGTTTCCGTAGTCTTTTTGTTAAACTGTGTGCTACAGGTGTCCATTGAAGAACTTAGCCACATGGGCAAGCCATAAAGGATGTGGACATGGAGCGTGTCCCCTTGGTTTAGCCAAATCATCCATAGAAGCCTGCGGTCAAGGCCGGTCAAACGGTGTTCAACACAAGGAGTTAAGCGGTGGCACGACTCTGTTTTCAGCATGAGGAGGTTTGCGTGGCAAGGTCCTGAGTTTTAGGAGGTGTATTAACACCTAGGGACTGCTCATCGACTGAATCCAACAAACCATCTCTTGGATTTACTGTCCATGGCCACCATACTGCTATAACTCCGGATTCTGTCTTTTACGTGCTTGGCTACCAGCACAGGCTGTGTTAGTTTGTTATGCATTTTCTGCTATAAATAACGCATCTCCATATGCGTATAACTGGTTAGTTGTTGTGTAAATTAACTGTTGTAAGAGACTTTGAGCCGAGACTTAGTCTCTATTTCATAACTGTTTTACAATATATGAGAAGACACTGATTTCTCGTTCAATTTTGTGATTGGTTCTGAATGTCCGAGGGTGCAGAGGGCCCCTGTACACCAAGGTCTTGTAGCTGATGTATAGTTGTATGTTATTCTTCATTTTATGCTTTTGATACCATAGATACTTGCTGTATATATTAACTTGCTTATGGTTGATGTCACTTGCCTGTTCATAAGTTCTTTTATGCTTTTATTTAATTGTCAACTGATCAGTGTTTACATTTCAGGTTCTGATAGGAAGCCAGGATAGTACATATAAGTTTTGATGACTAATGACATGATGGGATTATCTTGTCCTACTGCTTATTTGTTTTATTGATTTTAATTCTAGCATTGCTTATTTCTTAGTTTTGCTTTGATTCATTTACTTTGCTGCAAGTTAGTGATTAGACTATTCATATCATTCTTCAGTTGCCAAATGATGAGGGATTGTAGAGTGAATGTGTAGCTTAATCTTTGTTTTATTTCATGCAACTTAGATATCAGATCATTAAATTTGTGTATGACTACCTATAGCCAGAGCGAGTCAAATGGTGAGGGGTCAAAAATGAGTTGATGTGATATGATTAATTTACTTTGCTTTCAGTCTTTAAATTGCTTTGAAGTTCAGTCCTTTCTCTTCTTTATAACAACAGCAAGGATACTGGGTTCCATAGTGATAGTTCACTATTTTGTTAATTAGAATCTAGGCACATCTTGATTTCATCATCGTAAAGTTTGAACACCTTTGGATCACTTTGAAGTTCGGAAATTGTTCATTGAATACAATTTTCCATACTTGATTACTAGAATCACCATCTCACACACCATTTCACATTAGGAAATCAACAAGAAGATAAATCCAAAAACAAACCAAAAACTAAAAATGACAAAGAAATAAGAAAATGGTTATCTTGCATAGATAGTGCACTTCACTTCAACAGTTTACAACTCTCGGATTGACAATTTATATAGCAATTTAGAACACACTAAATTGACCAAACACATATGTTGATTGATATAGATGTCTGCGAATGATGATACATGGATGATATATAAGATCATGTGGATCTTGATGTTGATGAGATGGCTATGATGTCTTTCAAGAGGATGAGTTGATATCTATATGTAGATATACCTTGCTACAGGACATTTACATGTTGCTGATCTAGAAATGGTTGTACACGAGTTTTATGAAGAACATCCGCATATATACGCAAGTTTATGTGGATGTAGTCGCGTATATGGTGTTTTTGAAGGAAATCAGTGGGCACAGACTCTGGTTGAAGGAATTCTGATATGGGTCTGATAGAGACCATCTGAAACAAGTTCAGGGGGAGAAAATAAACTTCTAATAATGCATTGTTGGCGTTATCTTAGAAGATTTTTGGTTCAAGTACTCAGCTGTTGTTGACTTGAATTAGAACAAATGGAGAGGGAGAACTGAAGGAGAACATGGTTGTTGATCTCAATAGTGATTGACAGATGCTACTGATATTAGTTATTGATAAATTTCATATTCTTACTCTAGATATTTCGTCTCTATGTCATATATGTATTTTGTTATCAAGGTCATGTAATGGCCTATTTTGGTTTCCCCACTATGCCTGGGATGAATGATGTAATGTACTTGTTTATCATGAGTAAATTTCTGGTGTAAGCCCACTTGGATGGGTGGATGAGTCAATATTTGTATATCCTCACTTGGTTGAGAGATGTATGTATGTATGAGCCTTTGGTGATAGGAAGGTCATTTAAGATAGAGTCATGTTCTTCTTATAGAACATCTTTTTGCAGATCTTGCCTATAGTCAGGGGGAGCATGAACAACACACTTCAGCAGTACAGAGACTCAGCATGTACTCAGGGGGAGCATGGACAGATTGGTACGCCTTGGCATATACAAAGGGGCAGCTCATTTAGAAATTTCAGCAGGCACTCAGGGGGAGTATGGACAGCAAAGGAAGAGAATATCTTGGTCCGCCCTTTGCCCTTGAAGTCAAAGTGGGAGAGTGATTTGGTATTGCTGCAATCAAGTCCAAAGGCGGAGATTGTTGGCATTATAATGCATGTGTTGTACTTGATGGCAATGAACTCGTAGAAGATCAACTCACTTATATATATCTAGATGAATCTACGGAAGAGATATCAGATGTGACAGAATGCATGGGATGCCAGACAACTCAAAGGAATCAGATGATAGTTCTCAGTATGCAAAGTTAGCTTTGCCATCAAGTCCAAAGGGGGAGATTATTGGCATTATGATACATATGTTGTACTTGATGGCAAACCACTCACCTCAGCTAATAAATTATAGTGCAGATAAAAGTTAGCGCACTTTCATGAAGAGAAAAGTTCCTTTCGTGCAGAGAACAGTTTCCTTTAGTACACCTTGGCATATAGAAAGGGGGAGCTCATTCAGAAATTTCAGCAGGCACTCAGGGGGAGTATGGACAACAAAGGAAGAGAATATCTTGGTCTGCCCTTTGCCCTTGATGTCAAAGGGGGAGATTGATTTGGTATTGTTGCCATCAAGTCCAAAGGGGGAGATTGTTGGAATTATTATGCATGTGTTGTATTTGATGGCAACCAACTCATAGAAGATCAACTCACTTATATATATCTGGATGAATCTAGAGAAGAGATATCAGATGTGACAGAATGCATGGGATGCTGGACAACTCAAAGGAATCAGATGACAGTTCTCAGTATGACAAGTTAGCTTTGCCATCAAGTCCAAAGGGGGAGATTGTTGGCATTATGATGCATGTGTTGTACTTGATGGCAACTAACTCGTAGAAGATCAACTCACTTATATATATCTAGATGAATCTATGGAAGAGATATCAAATGTGACAGAATGCATGGGATGTCGGACAACTCAATGGAATCAGATGATAGTTCTCAGTATGACAAGTTAGCTTTGCCATCAAGTCCAAAGGGGGAGATTGTTGGCATTATGATACATATTTTGTACTTGATGGAAACTCACTCCTCTCAGATGATAAATTATAGTGTAGAGAAAATTTCATGCACTTTCATGAAGAGAAAACTTCCTTTCATGCAGAGAAAAGTTCACACACATTCATGAAGAGATTAGTTCCTTTCATGGAGAGAAAAGTTCATGCACTTTCATGCAGAGAAAACCGCACGCACATGGGAAATCTTATGGTTGGTTCATGGTATTATTCCAACAGTTTTTGATCCTATGGATTTGGTCTGTGGTATTGCATCCAAAAGAGTTGTACCCAAGTATTCGATCCGTTGTATTGTTTTGTTATGGTTTTGGAGCATGGTATTGAGTAAGTCCTAAGAATATGAAAGGAGAAGAAGATCATTAGGCAAAGTCATGGAAAAAGACTTGAATATGTGATGTAGTATGAGATCCAGTATGTAGGATATGGGTTATGATGCATTGCTTGATCTGAGCTAAGGAGGGATCTCACTGGTTGATGGAGAACAAGATCTAAGGATAGATTAGGATCAAATGGTTTGAAATGAATCATCTTTATATGGTTTGATCATGGATAGACTAGAGCTAGATTATTGATGCATGTTTTATTGTACGCATGCTATAATCTGGTTATGACTGATGTCTGAAACAACCGCAAAGTCATGATTGAATATGTATAGATCTGTACGTGGGTTGGCTTTGGAAAAAGCATGTATATACGTGGATTTGATTCATCGTAGTAGTGTATACATAATGAAGTATGATGTTTGAAGTTGCAGTTGGGTTTGATTGTTATTGCATAGTTCTGTAGTCTGCTCTGTGTTCTGGTGACTTATTGTTGACAGGGTTTCAGTGTTTCAGTGATTCAAAAATTGATGATGCTAGTATTGATTGTTTTGTGCTTCAATGATATTGATGGGTCCAGTATGAAAATTGGATGAAATGTGGCCTTCAGATTATAGTGTTGTGCTTCAGGAGTATCCAGTCTGAAAGTGTATGACACGTGGTACCTGGAGGAAGAAAGAGAAGGTTGTTGCCTTCCATAGGTCGGCACCTACATACTAGTACATTAGCTAGTACAAGAGCTAAGGGGGTGGTAGCTCCCTTCCAGTAGGAGCTGGAGAACGAGTAAAGGTTGGAGAATTTTAGTAGGCCAACACCTATGTACGAGTAAGTGGATCGACTAGTACAAGAGCTAAGGGGGTTGTAGCTCCCTTCCAGGAGAGTCTGGAGAATGAGAGAAGGTTGTAGCCTTCTCCAGGTAGAAGCTTGTGTACTGGTATAAGACTGCACCAGTACAGAAATATTGTAAAGTAAGTTTCTTATTAAAAGAAGATAGAGACGACTTGCAGTAGGTGGTTTTCACCCACATTGGGTTTCCACCTTATATCATGCTATTCATATGTGCTTCCTGTGTGTTATGATTTGTTCAGTTTTACTGCACCTGCTTACTATACATATGGTTAAAGAAGTTCTGATGCAATAACTAAAGATCAACATTTAATGGATTAATTGAATCATAAGTATTCTGGATATATGCTAGTTGCATTAGACACAGTTGCGTTGAAGTAGTGTATATGTATCTAAGTATGGAAATGAAAAAGTTTTATTCATTTGATAATACTGATTCACCCCCCCTCTCAGTATTATTTCCAACAATTTTCTATAGGAGTCCCGTTCGGTAGGATGGCCCTGTCACCATTGTCTTAGAGAAAATCCTTAGCTCTTATTATTCATCACATGAGAGTGTTAGGTTGGAATATTTGAAAATTGAAGTGAGTATGCCTAGAGAGTGCATAATGTAAATTCTTTCTAGGTTCTCTTACTATAAAGGGTGACAGTAAAGTGAGCCTCTAAGTGAGAGGTTGT
>APFE030477729.1:0-10656 GCA_000404065.3 Pinus taeda
TTTAAGTAAATTTTATATTTATATAGGGTTTAGTTTAAGTAATAAATAAAGAGATTTTGCTCTGATAATATAAAGTTTTAGTAATATTGTGATTTTTATCGCTTAAAATACACTATTAAATGTATATAATGTATCTACTTCATATAATCTTACTTTGTTAATTTTTTTATTTTATTTTTTACATATAAGTTAAATGTTCAGCTCCAAACTTGCATATTAAATTTTACATATTAACTTTACATAACTATTGAATATCAAATACGCCATTCATGTAATATTAGAGAATTTGTGTTGTGCTTAGGGAAAAACTTTCCGATAGAAGTTTTGATGATGGCATTAATGCTGGGTACTCTCACCCCTTTGCCGTCAGCTACCAGCGTTGTCTGCTCTTAACATTCGGCTTGGAAATTTATTTTTCATCGGCTCTGTCACATGATGGGGTATGGCCAGCGTACACTCTGACTTCATGCCCCTTGGGCTTCCCCCCTCATCAATGTTGTGGATGCATCTACGCCCATCTGAGGGTTGTGCTTAGTTCGATGTACTCCACCCTTGTTTATCTGACAACATGGAGACTCTCTATCCATTTGCACAGGGTTTTGTTTAAGCTCTTCCTCTTCTCCTTCGTGCTAAATGGTCTAGAACTCCTTCACGCCGAATGAACCAGAAGGTCTATGGACACCGCCGAGCTCAGGACTGTAATCGACCTAGTTCTTGCAGCAGTAGTGTTCTGGTAAGGGTTTATTAATGCAAAGTTCTTAAATTCTTCAAATTTTCCTTTCTCTCAGGTTATCATTATATTTTATATCCAAATCTCTAACAATTTCTTTGTCTTTCCTTTGTCCTATGGTTGAGGGGACATGTTTCTAGGCTCCAGAAGTCACCGAAGGTCCTGAACGATGCTTCCCAGGTTCTACCCCTTCAGCACTGGCTATCAGGTAAGCTTCCTAGAATTTTTATCCTGAGGGTTTTGATTTCTAGATCTGTTGAGAGTTTCAAATTCTGGGTCGTTCAAAAGAAGGAGTTCTTCCAATTTTTTCAAAACCCTCTGACCCAAGTGTTTATGATTGCTACTTCTTTTATTGTATCAAATTGGTGGCAAATTCTATAATGCCAATCAGGGTTCTCTCTGTGGCTCTTTCTAGGGTTAATGGAATTTGTTTCCCAGTTATTTCTTAGAACAGTCGTCTTGGCTATCTTGGTGCACCGTCCAACTTGACATGCCCTTGGGCTTGTTCTTAAATTTTGCTAATACACTGTATATTTGATCCATTATAAATAGGAACTGCTATGGATATAACGAGAACCCTAAGGCTTCTCTTTATGCTAAATAATGATCCGGTCTCCTTTAGGACTCTTCAAGTTTTAATTTTCTAAAGTTTACTGTATATTCAAATGCACAGTTCGATTCCAATAAATGCTATCATGTATATTCTGCATTCTTTATGAGGTTTCTGGGTATGCAGTCTTTAGCACGGTTAACGATGATTTTGGTTTAATAGCCCTTGTTGAATATGGTATATGCTTTTGAGTCTAAACCTTATTGTACTGCTAATCCTCTTGAGCATACAGCTTTCATGTAACCTCTTATGCTTTTAATCCGCTCCTCAGAGTTCTGGTTATGTTTTTTTTCTAACTTTTATCATAATTTGCTTCACTACCGAATGTTAACATAACTACATGATTTACTTCACTGTCAAATGTTAATATAGCTACAGGATTTGCTTCTCTATTGAATGTTTAATATAACTACATGATTTACTTCGCTGTCAAATGTTAAAATAGCTACATGATTTGCTTCACTGTCGAATGTTTAATATAGCTACATGCATGTAGGAAAAGAAATAGTTTTGGATTTAGGTTCGATATTCATGCGAGACTACTTTGCCTCTCTGTAATTTCTTTAAAATATTTCATAGTTGTCTTTCCGCTGATTGTGTTCCGAGGTTTTGAATCTATCCTCTAGATTTTTCCTACATTTCTTTGTGTTTTGGCATAATTAAACAAAGAGCTCTTATACGGTCATTCTGTTAATTAACTATATCGATTCTTGTCTTCTACGAGGACAGTATCTTGCTATACCTGAGTCTACTATATTCTTTGAACTCTCTACAAATATTTTATGGTTGGTTATCTACAGACTTCTCTTGCAGTTATTTCCAGTTCATAAATAAAAAGAAAACTCTTACACAAACTACTAACTCATATATTTGTAAAGATATACAAGAGAGGACACCCATCTCTCCTCTCGAATTCCAGTACTGTTCATTGTAGAGAAAGCCTTCCGCGCCTCTTGTAACAGAAGTATGTTACATGATAAAGTTCACACAATAGTTTCCCTTAGAGGTTTCTTTACTTACCTGGTTCTTCCAACTAGTAAAGATCTCCTTGAAGGTTCACCTGAGCCTGGGACTCCTACTGCCTCTCAACTGCCTAACCATGAGATTCGTATTTCAAGACCAGAATCTCCCCCCAGCTTACTTGTTAGACAATAGTCTTCTGCAAGTTACTTGCACATTGTGCAAGGCTAACTGATCATCACCAGACTTAGCCTCTTTTCTCTTTCTCTACTTGTCCCTATAGCGTAGAGTTTCCTCCCCTCCCCTCCTTTTCTCTGGAAACTCTTCGAGGTAGCGGAGGTAGTTAGGGTTGCAATCACAGAAATTGTTTTTTTCCCAAGAGAAAACTTCCTCCTTGAGAAGTTACCAACTTTTAAAAGAAAACATTTATTTTCTCTCATAATACAACAAATATTATTAAATTTCAAACATATAATAATATCAAATTCAATTTGTATTTACCACAGCAAACCAAATATTTACATTTTTCTCGGGGCATTACATCTCCCCCTCCTGAAATTGGACATCGTCCCGATGTCTTTTGGCCATGAACAACCCTGGATAAGCTTTTTATATGAGTTCTTCATCTTCCCAGGTGGCCTCATCAAGCCCAAAGTGCTTCCACTGCACTTTAACTTGGGTAATAGCTCGTTTCCATAGCATTACTTCTCTCTGGTCGAGGATGTTTAGCAGCTCGACCAAGATTTCTCCTTCTAGCTCGACCTAAAACACGCAACATCTTAAATCAATTTTTTATTTTTAAACTCATTTACATTGATCTACTGGAGTTATTCCTTACCTGTATATCCTGCCAGCTGATTACATGCTTAGGATCATAAACATATTTTTTTAACACGGAAACATGAAGATGTTGTGTACCCATATATTACTCGGCAGAGTGAGCTGGTATGCTACTATCCCAATTCTTGATAAGACCTGAAAAGGTAGAAAAAATTGAGGTGCCAACTTAGCGCACCTGCTCCATTGTAATGTGCTCTTTTTTTCTCGAATTCTCACATATACATGATCACCGACTTGATACTCCTTAAACTTGCTTTTTTGGTCAACAAAGTTCTTTTGCCTATCCTGAGCTGCCTTTAGATTGGACTATACCTTCTTAACCATTTCTTCCATTTCCTTAATCATTTCGGGTCCCAACATCAATTTGTCTTCCGGTCTACCCTAGCTTGGGGGTGTGCGACACTTCCGCCCGTACAATACTTCAAATGGGCTCATTTGCAATGATGTATGATAGTCATTGTTGTACGCGAACTCGACCAAGTGCAGATAATCTTCCCACTTGATTGGTTGCTACATTACATATGCTCTTAACATGTCTTCCACCACCTGGTTCACCCATTCAGTTTGTCTGTCAGTTTGAAGGTGATAAGCTATAGCGAAATTCAGCTGAGTCCCCAATTCTTCAAACAATGTTTTCCAAAAGACCGATGTAAATTTTACATCACGGTCTGATTATTGTCTTTGGTAACCCATGCAGCCTAAATATATTCTGCATAATAACATGGGCGATCTGCACAGCTCTGTAAGTAGATTGCAGAGGTATAAAATGTGCTGATTTACTTAACTTGTCCACCACCACCATGATGGAGTCATTATTTCTCTTTGACTTGATAAAACCCGTTATGAAGTCCATATAGATGGTTTCCCACTTCCATTCCAGAACAGGTAATGGTTGTAATAACCCCACAGGGTGTTGGTGTTCTTCTTTAATTTGTTGGCACTCTAAAAAACGTGCCAAGTATCCAGCCACATCTTTCTTCATACGCAGTCAATAATATTCTATATAGAGTGCAGTGATCATTTTCTGATATCCTGAGTGTCCAACATAGTGACTTTTATGATATTCATCCGAAATCAAGTTTTTAATAGTGTTTTGATTGGGCACATACATCCTTTTCTTGTAATACAACATTCCAACAACATCCAAAGCATAACCTGGTTGTTTATCCTTGCTGGTTGGGTGCTGAATTTGTTGTTTTATTTGCTGATATGCGGTATTTTGTTCTGCTACCTTTTTAATCATTCATTCGAAGGGGCTTTTCCCTTCACTGCAAGAAATCTCATATAGACATTGTAATTTCTGACTTAAAGCATCCGCCACCTGGTTCTCTTTCCCTTTCAAATGCTTGATCTCGAAACCAAAACAACTTAAGAAATCCACCCACCGTGCTTGCCTAGCATTTAAGGTGGGCTGGCTAAAATAATTGGTCAGACTATGGTGGTCTGTCAATAATAGAAATTTTCTTCCCATAAGATAATGTCACCACATTTTTAAAGCATAAATGACGGCTACCAACTCTAGATCATAAGCCGAATATTTCTTCTCATGCTCTTTTAATTTTCTTGACTCATAAGCAATTACCTTCCCTTCTTGCATTAACACGCCTCCTACCCCTTCCTTACTTACATCCGTGCACAGAACATAATCTTTACTCGAATCTTCTATGCTTAAAATTAGTACGGTGGTGAGAAAATGCTTAAGTTGCTCAAATTTTTTTTGGCATTTAGGGTTCCACCTAAAGGTTCTTCCCATTTTCTGTAAGAAAGTGATTGGATAAGCTACTCTCAAAAATCCTTCTACAAACCATGTGTAATAACCTGCTAGTCCCATGAAGGATGTGATGTCTACCACTTCCTTTAGTACTGACCATTCCATTATGGTGTTTATTTTTTCGGGATCCACCGCGATCCCTTCTTTAGTGATTATATGCCCCAAATATTGTATTTGTTCCTTAAAGAGATCACATTTGCTGAAATTGACATATAATTGGTGTTCTTGGAGGGTTTGTAGTACCAAACTAAGGTGATCCTTATGCTCCTCCATAGTTCAGGAATATATCAGTATATCATCAATAAAAATAAGCACAAACTTATCCAAATACCGATGAAATATGTTGTTCATTAAACACATAAAGGTTTCGGGGGTGTTGGTTAACCCAAAGGGTAACAACACAAACTCATAATGACCATACCGTGTTCTAAAAGAAGTTTTAGCTATGTCTTCTTCTTTAATTCTGATTTGGTGATACCCTAATCACAAATCAATCTTTGAGAATACCATTGCTCCTTTTACTTGATCAAAAAGTTCATCAATACAGGGTAGAGGATACTTATTTTTTATTGTCAATTTATTCAATTGATGATAATCCATACACATGCGAAGGGTCCTGTCTTTGTTCTTAACGAACAACACCGGGGCTCGCTAGGGTGACACACTGGGGCGAATGTAGTTTTTTTCTAACAGCTCCTGTAATTACATTTTTAACTCTGTTAATTCTGGTGTGCTCATTCTGTAAGGTGCTCGGGACACTGAGGCTGCTCTTGGCACTAATTCGATGGTAAAATCTATGTCTCTCTTGGGTGGCAGTCCGAGAATCTCTTCGAGAAACACATCAGCAAATTCTTGTATCACGGGAATGTTTTCCAATGTGGCTATTTTATTTTTCAAGTTGCCATAACCCACTTGGATGGCATAAACTTGACATCCTTTCCTAATGCATTTTGCTAACTAAGAGGCTGTTATTGGTCGGATCTGCACTAGCCGCTTAATTCCTTGCATCTCTTACTTTGCTCCAAGCTCATCTTCGTAACAGATAGTCTTAGTTTTATAGTTAATTATGGACCAGTGTTTTTCTAACCAGTTCATACCAACCATTACATCATATGAACCAAGGGGAAGCACGTTTAAATCTGCCATCACTGGCTATCTTGCTATCTTTAAAGGGCAGTTATTGACCTTAGCAAGCACTCGTCTCTTTGACATTTTTGCCAGCTATACTAGCCAAGGGTCCTTAAATTTAACAGGTTGCAATTTACAATGCTCCACAACCTTAGGAATAATATAACTTAACGTAGCTCCAGGATCAATTAAAACAGTTACAACAAAGTCTAAGAGCTTACCTTCAAATTCCACGATGGTCGGCTGGTATTCCGCCTGACGATCTTCCAGGGCAACATTGATCTTTGATAAAATCCGTCCTATATTGCCAACTGTAGATGCTTCATAGATGTGGGAAACCTGTTCGATTCCTTTTCATAGAGGGAAATTTTTTACGTAATGTGGTCCACCACAACCCCAATGTTGCACTGGAGGCCTTGCTGTCCCTTCATTGTCTATGTTTCTAGGTTGTTCGCTGGTTCTGGACTCAATTGGTGGCTTTAATCTGAGCGGATTCTTCTGTATATTTTTGCTGTTTTGCCCCTTGGCAAATCCTTTGTTACCACCACCTCGATTTCCTTTATTATTTCCAGCCAATTTTTTTCTTTTCCTATCAACCTACTTTTTACCCAGGATTTCCCCCTTCTGTTTGCTTTGTTGGTAGCAAATCCGGGCTTTATGCATTACCTCTTCCATCGTCTTTGGGTTGTCAAACCCAATTCTTTCCCTCATGTTCAAAGGTAAACTATTGATGAACCTCTGTACCATAGCCTTTACCTCTTGGATATAAGGCACATAACGGAGCAATGAAGTAAAACGAGTGATAAATTCATCCATAGTTTGCTGTCACAGTCACAGGTCATGGAATTCTCTTGCTTTTTCATCATAAAAATGTTTGGTCAGGTATCTTTCCTTAAATTATTTTTGAAATTTTTCCCAAGTTATATTCTGTTCACCTACTCCTCTTACCATCTTAACTTCTTCCCACCATAGGGTGGCTTTTCCCTATAGTTGGAAAATGGCCAACCGTGCCTTGAGGTTGTGATTATATTCATATAGCTGGAAATATTTGTTCATATTAATCAACCACGCCTCGGCTGCTTCCTCCAGTTCTCCATCAAAGTGTGGTAGTTTGATCTTACGGAACTCCCCTTGCAACTCTATCCGCTACCTTTCTTATTTATGTTGCTCAAAAGCATTATCTGATCGTTCCTCCTCCCTTCCTTCTGACTCTTTTGGTTCTGTGTTGTGATTCTTCTCGTCTGACACCCTTTCCTACTCAGCGCTGGGATTTAGCGGTTGCTGATTCTGCTTGTCAGATAGGCTCTTTATGATCCTTTCCTGTTCCATGGTTAACCTCACGCTATCCTCTCGCAATCGGGCCATTTCATTTTTCAACTCCTGCACTATCTCTAATATTGCAAGATTCGTATTGCAAGCCTCCTCTCCAAGTTGTACCCATAATTATGGGTTATTTTCAGGGCCGGTTGCTGGTCCCTGACCCACCACAAACCTATGTGAAACACTGTCTGCTCTTCTCATATTGACAGTCTTCTATTTTCCTGTACTTAACATAAGAAAAGTAACAGAAGGAGGGTCAATGAATTAACTGTTTTTCTTTAACTACTCAATAGAGATAAAGATAAATTGAATGCACTTATATGTTTTATTTCCCAAAGGCCACTATTTTTGAAACTTGGCTCTGATACCACTTCTAATGTACCCACCTACTTCATCTAATCTTACCTTGTTAATTTTTTTTTTTACATATAAGTCAAATGTTCAGCCCCAAGCTTGCATATTAAATGTTACATATTAACTTTACATAGCTATTAAATATCAAGTACACCATTCATGTAATATCAGAGAATTTGTGTTGTGTTGATGGAAAAACTTTCCGGCAGAAGTTTTGACGATGGCATTAATGCAGGGTACTCTCACCCCTTTGTCGCCAGCTGCCAGCGCTGTCTGCTGTTAACATCTGGCTTGGAAATTTATTTTTCATCGGCTCTGCCACGTGATGAGGTATGGCCAGCGTACACCCTGACTTTGTGCCCCTCGGGCTTCTCCCCTCATTGACGGTGAGGATGCATCTACGCCCATCTGAGGGATATGCTTAGTTCGATGTACTCCACCCTTGTTTATCCAACAGTGTGGAGACTCTCTATCCATTTGCACACGGTTTTGTTTCAGCTTCACCTCTTCTCCTTCACGCCGAATGGTCTAGAACTCCTTCGCATCGAATGGTCCAAAACTCCTTCGCGCTGAATGAACTAGAAGGTCTATGGACACCGCTGAGCTCAGGACTGTAATAGACCCGGTTCTTGCAGCAATAGTGTTCTGGTAAGGGCTTATTAATGCAAAGTTCTTAAATTCTTCGAATTTTCCTTTCTCTCAGGTTATCATTATATTTTATATCCAAATATCTAACAGTTTATTTGTTTTTCCTTTGTCCTATGGTTGAGGGGACATGCTTCCGGCCTCCATAAGTCACCGAAGGTCTTGGACGATGCTCCCCAGGTTCTACCCCTTCAGCGCTGGCTATCAGGTAAGCTTCCTAGAATTTTTCTCCTGAGGGTTTCGATTTCTAGATCTCTTGCGAGTTGCAAATTCTGGGTTGTTGAAAAGAAGGGGTTCTTCCAATTTTTTCAGAACCCTCTGACCCAAGTGTTTATGATTTCTACTTCTTTTATTGTAACATATTGGTGGCGAATTCTATAATGTCAGTCAGGGTTTTCTCTGCGGCTCTTTCCAGGGTTAATGGAATTTGTTTCCCAATTATTTCTCAAAACCGTGGTCTTGGTTATCCTGGCGCACCGTCCAACTTGACATGCCCTCGGGCTTGTTCTTAAATTTTGCTGATACGCTGTATATTTCATCCATTATAAATAGGAACTGCTATGGATATAATTTCTGGGTTGAACACATTGTAGCTTACTCCAGTTTCTCTTTTTCGTTGAGTACATTCTTGTATTTTCCAACTTCTGATAGGGTCCTTTGGGACCAGGGTGTATGATAAATTTCTAAATGCATGCCGCGATATACCAGAACCCTAAGGCTTCTCTTTATGCTAAATAATGATCCGGTCTCCTTCAGGACTCTTCAAGTTTTAATTTTCTATAGTTTACTGTATATTCAAATGCACAGTTCGATTCCAAGAAATGTTGTCATGTATATTCTGCATGTTTTATGAGGTTTCTGGGTATGCAGTCTTTAGCACGGTTAACGATGGTTTTGGTTTAATAGCTCTTGTTGAATATGGTATATGCTTTTGAGTCTGAACCTTATGTTACTGCTAATCCTCTCAAGCATACAACTTTCACGTAACCTCTTATGCTTTTAATCTGCTCCTCAGAGTTTTGGTTATGTTTTTTTTCTAACTTTTATCATATTTTGCTTCACCACCGAATGTTAATATAGCTACATGATTTACTTCACTATCGAATGTTAATATAGCTACAGGATTTGCTTCTCTATCGAATGTTTAATATAGCTACATGATTTACTTCACTGTCGAATGTTAAAATAGCTATAGGATTTGCTTCACTGTCGAATATTTAATATAAATACATGCATGTAGGAAAAGAAACGGTTTTGGATTTAGATTCAATATTCATGCGAGACTGCTTTGCCTCTCTGCAATTTCTTTAAAATCTTTCATAGTTGTCTCTCCACTGATTGTGTTCCGAGGGTTTGAATCTGCCCTCTAGATTATTCCTGCATTTCTTTGTGTTTTGGCATAATTAAAGAAAGAGCTCTTATACAGTCATTCTATTAACTAGCTATATCGATTCTTGTCTTCTACGAGGAAAGTCTCTTGCTATACCCAAGTCTGTTATATTCTTTGAACTCTCTACAAATAGTTTATGGTTAGTTATCTACAGACTTCTCTTGCAGTTCTTTCCAGTTGATAAATAAAAAGAAAACTCTTACACAGACTACTAACTCATATATTTGTAAAGATATACAGGAGAGAACACCCATCTATCCTCTCAAATTCGTCTATTGTTCACTTTAGAGAAAGCCTTCCGCAACTATTTTAACAAAAGTATGTTACATGATAAAGTTCAGACAACAGTTTCCCTCAAAGGTTTCTTTACTTACCTGGTTCTTCCGGCTGGTAAAGGTCTCCTTGAAGGTTCACCTGAGCCTAGGATTCCTGCTGCCTCTCAACCACCCGACCATGAGATTTATCTTTCAGGACCAGAATCTTCCCCCTAGCTTACTTGCTAGACGACAGTCTTCCGCAAGTTACTTGCACATTGTGCAGGACTATCTAATCATCATCAGAATTTGTCTCTTTTCTCTTTCTCTACCTTTCCCACAGCACAGATTTTCCTCCCCTCCCCTCATTTTCTCTGGAATCTCTTCCAGTTAGGGGAGGTAGTTAGCTTTGCAATCACAACAATTGTTTTTTTGCCCAAGAGAAAACTTCCTCCTTGAGAAGTTACTAGCTTTTAATAGAAAAACATTTATTTTCTCTCATAATAAAACAAATATTATTAAATTTCAAACAGATAATAATATTTTGTATTTACCACAATAAACCAAATATTTACATTTTTCCCGGGGCATTACAATGTATAAATTGATATCATATCTTAAAAAACTTTGAAAACTTTGCATTATATATTAAAT
>APFE030477733.1:0-10342 GCA_000404065.3 Pinus taeda
ATATCTAAATTTATTTAGGAAGGAATATATATTAAATGAGAAATATATCGGTAAAATGGAAAAGCCAAAAGCTTAATTCAAAATAAATTTGAGAAAGGGATTTAATCTAAACATAAGAAAACATAACTCAAAATCGTTGAACTCTTGCAACGCCGTGCAATAAGTAATGACTGCTTCAACGAGAAGGATATACATATCGGGTGGCTATTGTCCACAACAGACACTTTTGGCAAGATTCGACTAATCACTGACTATAACCTTTTTATAATTATCAGCTCGTGATTTCTATCCAAGTTTACGATCTATTAATACTTAGATTCAGTCTAAAAACCCAAATATCATACTAAAAGCAGTAGTCTATAACGCGACTTTTTGAAAGCCTTTCTGGCGGATTTTTCCGGTCAAAATCCGGCAGCAATTCATTGGAATCCCAAGTTTGATAGCTAGTTTCTGCACAATCAATGGCTCCCAGGGGTTTTTTAGGGTGCTGAATCCAAATATGCAGTTAAGAAACCATTTTAACTGCTAAAAATCAAGATTTAACCTCATTTCTTCGGACGGATTCCGTCACCGAAATCTCCAAAAAGTCGCATTATAGACAACTCCATACTAAAAACCCAAATATCATACTAATGAAATGTTTTTACTAAATTAAGCCAGGCTTAAGAAATTATTGGCAGAAAATACCATCGGCTGCAGGTATGCCTGAAAAAGAATAAGTCAACGGATACTCATATAGATTAGCACCAGCCATTTGATAGGCACCTAAACATTGGTGAAGGTGTGGTTAAAACAGTAAAGGTATTGGGGATAGTTCTAATTATTAACTACAAATTTGGGAAATAGGGTGAGTCCAAACAAATCTCTCTGAAAATTTTCACTGCCTTTCAATTTGCACTTCAGCCTATTATAAAATTTCACAAAGATTAAACATCCCAATAGATATCTATCTGTTCACTGATCCCCAAATGATTTGCCAAAGCATGCACTCGAACTGAACCTCAATGTCCAGTATATATCTAAATTACATGTTATTCTTCAAAGAAATTAAATATGGTAGGCAATGAAAAGAGAGCTAAACTCGAATTTAATATGCTATCAGACAATGATCAAAGAACGGACGATGATAAGAAACTGGAAGGAGTTTTCATACCTTTAGTTTGATATAGAAGAAAATCCAACAGAGGATCCCCGTTTGATATGGAAGAAAATGCAACAGAGCAGCCCCTAAAATAATCGCTTGATCGAACAAAGCGTCCTCAAAATCCAGCAGAAGATCCTCAAATACAGAGCATCCCCAGTTTGATATGGAAGAAAATCCAACAAAGCATTCCCAGTTTGAACAAAGCGTCCTCAAAATCCAGCAAAAGATCTTTAAATATAACTCGCAAGAGTTTTCCTAAAGAAGAACAACCATAAATTGAGAAAAACAGAGCATGCATTCCGAGTGTCCATATCAAATATTGTGCAAAAGAAAGGAGCGGAACCGTCATATCTCCAAAAAAACAATGCTTTTTTGGAACGGTTAGATTTAGAAAATATGCAAACGGTAAGATGCAAACGGTCATGCTTTTATGGAGAAAGTTCCAAGAGAGTAAAACAACAATAATTATTTTTCAGATCTTTTCTAATATTGAATTATGGTGTTATAACAATTAATAATTTAATTACAATAATTAATAATTATATTGGTTTTAAATAATATTTTAAATTAGTGAATATTTTTTTTTTAAATAACTTTTTAAACTTAAGAAATTAGTATAGAAATAATTAAGAAATTATATAGAATATTATTTTAATTAGGGTTAGTTATTTCAGAATTATTTTAAATTGAATATTAAATATTTTTAATTTTAAATATTTATAATTATAAAAGAAGTAAAAATACATTTATTTTTTAATATTCAATATTTATTAATATTTTTAAAATAATTTTATAAATTTAAAATAAATTATTAATTTCCATAATTTATATTTCTTAGATTATGTAAATAAAAAGTAATCACATTTAATGTTATAAGATAAATATATGTAAATAAAATATTTAATGGCCAACATAAATAAACATTGCTTTGTGGTTTGGAAAAAAAAATAATTAGAATTTATCATTGTGATTATAACTAAGATTTTATAATTAATAATTATTGTCTAAATATTTAAAGATATTTGTTACATTGAAAATGCATATATTTTATAAATGAAATATGAAAATATATTAAATGTTATTTAAAATATGTTTATAATTGAATAAAAAAAATAATTAGAATTTATCATTGTGACAATAAATAAGACTTTTGTAATTAATAATTATTGTCTAAATAATAAAAGGTGTTTGTTAGATTGGCAATGTATATATTTTATAAATGCAATATGAAAACACATTAAATATTATTTCAAATATGTTGATAATTGAATATTTAAAAGCTGGAGTATTAAGGTTATTTTGATAGTTATAATAATAATAAAAAAAGATAAAGGGTAGAAAATGTAGGGAGGATTTAGTTTTATTTCAAGGAAGACTTTAATAAATACTATGCATTGGTTAGCAAGAAATACCAATAATAATTTTGAAATGTAATTAATGGTGTATCATGGTAATAAAAGCTTGCAAAAAAATAAAGATCAATCATCTAAAACATGGTTAAACTTTCTATGGAATTGAAGGTCTTTAGTTTTCAATTGGTCAAATAATTTCTTCAAATAATGTAAATTTGACTTCCTGAAGGTGTTGTTTTTATTGTAAGAAAAATCTACTCTCCAAGAATACCCCTACTACATCCAAATTGTTCAATTGCAACATTTGATGTATGCAACTCCATGAATCACAAATCCTTCTTCCTATACTTTAAGCAATTTCTTTTGTTTCCCTTTCCATTATTTTGAATACCCAAAAATGTCATAATTCTAGAAATTTTATACTAGTCGTTGGAGAGCATTCATAGTTATTTTAGATATCTTCTTACACTCACTCCCAAATTGGAATTCATAAATAATAATTCAAATATTCATGGATTTGGTATCACAATTTGAATATACCTTTGTTATTTCATGTTTTAAGGACACACAAGGTGTTAGTGGAATGTTTGGCCAACTAAGGAGCATTCATGAAGGAAAATTCAATAGATATAAAATGGGAGAGACACATATAGCGATGCCCATCCCTTCAAATTAATGAGTAATTAGTGTACCCTGTAATAACTCAAAAGTTGATTTACACCCATTTCAGGAATATAGGGAATTAAAATTCCATAAATATAACATGCGAGAGACACCTATGGTGATCCCCATCCCTTCAAACTAATGAGTAATTAATGTACCCTTATAATAACTCACAAATAGATTTACATCCATTCCAGGAAACATAGGTACTTAAAACTACCTAAGCAAAAGCATTGTGGCATTTTGGTCTATTTTACCAAAATTTGATAATAAACTAAGAATAATTATTTTTAAAATAATTTTATATTATTATAATATTTAGTAATTGTTTATTATGATAAATATAATTTAGATTAATTGACATTATACAAATAATTTACTTTTAATCTTAGGAAATTATATAGAATTTACAATTTTAATCATGTGATAAAAAAATTTATAGTTAAGTTTTAGGTCAAAAAACATAGTTTACTTTGAAAACTACTTGGAATTTTGGTTTTATTAATAATTATTTATAATTAATAAACAATTAAAGATATGATTTTGTAAATTTAATATTTATTTTTATTTGTTAACATTTCATTTTTTAAATAGATTTTATAAATTAAATTAAATTATCTATCTATCTATCTATCTACCTACCTATCTATCTATCTATAATTTCTATTCCATAAATTATTAAATCATATTTAACATTTATAGATAAATAAAAGATATAAAACACTTAATGACCACGCATGAGTAAAAGATGCTTCTTTGTGTTTAAAATTGTTTTTACTAAGAATTTAACATTTTAACAACACAAAAGACTTTCATAATTAATACTTTTTGGTGAAATAATTAAAGTTATTTCTTAGATTGAGAATTAATAACTTTTATGAATAAAAAATGAAAACATATTAAATACTATTTAAAATGTACCTTATAATTAAAATATATATAAACCTAAAGTATAATTTATTTAATAGTTATAATATTGAAAAAAGAAGGAAAATCTTAGCAAATCTATGGAGGTTGTAGTTTAATTTCAAAGAAGGCTATGATAAATATAATACTTTGGTTAGCAAGCATTACCAATAATAATTTTGAAATGTGAGTGTTTTATGAATGCATTTAGAGCACAAAAGAAATAAAGGTCAATCATATAAAAACATTGTTAAACATTCTAAAGCATTGAATATTTTTAGTTTTCCATTGGTCAAATAATTTCTACAAAAAATGTAAATTAGACTTGATGAAGCTATTGCTTTTATTGTAAAAATAAATATAGCTTCCAATAATACTTGTGTTACAACTAAAATGCTCTATTGAAAAACTAGATGCATCCAAATTCATGAATCACAAGTGATTATTCTTACATTTCAGGGATAAAATTGGTTTCCCTTTCAATTATTTTGAATACCCAAAAAGGCCATATTTGTATAAATTTTATATTACTACATCATATATTAGTTGTCACAAAGTTTCATGATTATTTTGATATATCTTTATAGGCTCACTCCTAATTTTTAATAAATATTTTGATAGTTAAATTTTAAGTCTAAAAATTAAGTATTTGAAAAATATTCTAATTTAGTTATTACAAAATATTTATAATTATTAAAAAATATAAAATTAAATAATTTTCTTAATATGTAATATTTATTTTTTTAAATAATTTTATAAATGTGAATAAATTATTAATGTCAATCACATTCATGTATTATATTTCTATTTCCTAAATTATTATATAAAATACAATTATATTTAATGTTAAAAAATAAATATAAAGTATAAAACAATTTGCTTAACAAACAAGTAAAATATGTTTCCTTGTGCTTTAATTTTTTTTAATTAGAATTTAACATTCCTAGTGTAGATAAGATTTTTATAATCAATACTTATTGTCCAAATATTTAAATATATTTATTAGATTGGGAATTAATAAATTTTATGAATGAAATATGAAAATATATTAAATACTAGGAATGTAGGTTTTTGTGGTGCATGATTTATACAAATATTTTCGGGAGAAAATCACATATCAAATTACATGTATGTGTTTTGAAAAGGAGGACATAACTCGATAGCTTGAACAAAGCTATTAAATATAGTAGAGATGCAAAGACTAAATGACAATAGTCAATAAAATAAATATTATTATATTTAAAATGAATGTTAGAGAGCTTGAACAAAGCTAGTAAATATAGTAGAATTGCAACGACTAAATCACAATAGTAAATAAAATAAATATTATTATATTTAAAATGAATGTTAGAGAGAAAAATAAAGTAATTAAAAAAAAAATAACAATGAAAAAAAAAAAAATGAATTATTATTAAATAATGTAAAAAACATTAGGAATTAACAAAAAATATAAATAGAAATAGAAATTAGAGAATATATATATATATATATATATATTATTATATATATATATATATATAATAAAAATTCAAAGAGAATATTTAAAATTAAAAAATAAAGGAAAAATTAAATAACCCTTATGTTTGAAAAATGTGGTCACATAGTCCTCATAGGGTCACGGGCTGAGTCTTAATGCCCGTAGCCCAATCACCACGCGACTGCCTACCCTCGCCGCGAGAGCAGCTCGGGTAGAATGCCGACAGCCCAGAGATATTAAAAAAAAATGGCTTCATTCTCAACCAAAGAGATATTAAAAAAAAATGAAAAGTGGTTGCTTTCTTTATAAAAGCTATGGTAGCGGCCTATATTATATTTTGAAACATGTTTGTTTAAAAAATTTGAAATTTTTTAGCAAACATTAGGGGAAGTGACACGAGTTTCTCATTGTTGTTATATTCATCGAACTTTTCTTTTCAATTCTGAAATGGGAGTTTTCCTTTTGTAATTTTAATTTATCTTTTCCCATTCTTATTATGATAAAGGGTTTTTTTAGGTTCTAGTAGTTTTGTCTCGTTGTTTTTGCTTGGTTTATTATGGTTTGAAGAGGAGTGTTATTTATTTTTTGTGAGGTTTTTAATGTTAAGTTTCTATGTTTTAATGGCTCCTCCAAGGTTTTGGCTTTATAGATTAGGAATCCATAACATGTATCATATCTTTAAGAGTGTTATGAATACATAAGACTCACTACCTCAAGAAGAGTTTAATAGAGTACAACATTTGTTCCTATGGAGAACTGAGGCTAAAGGGCTAGAAAGGAAAAGAAACAATGAAAGGCAGGTCAACGAAGGTGTCAAAACTAGGAACACCACACCAGGACTAGCTTCTAGAAATCCAGGAAGGAAATGAGGCAGAAAAAAGCAGAATGAGTTATTGATGGAATGTGGAAAACTAATGATAGATTCAGGTAAGATGAAAGATCTAACCAGCTACTCCTTTACAAATCTTTCATAATGAAGTTCACATCTTGGAATATCAGAGATATATGAACTAAAAGGAAACAAAGGATACTTAGCAATAGAATTAAACATGAAGCTCTGAATATGATCTTTATCCAAGAAACTAAATGTTCCATTCAAAAAAAAATAAAATAAATAAACAGTAAGTGGCTCAACAAATATGAGTTTCTAGAAGTCAAAGCAGATAAAACAGGAGGAGGAATACATACTCTTTGGAACCCCCAAATATTAGCATAATAGATGCTGAGGCATCTAGGAATTATTTATCAATGGTTATTTAGCCTGTGGGAGATAGGGAGATTTATTTAATTAGAAATTTTTATGGCCCTCAAAGACCAGATGATAAACTCAAGCTTGTAGAATCTCTTGTATAACTAAGAGATAGACACACAAGAGCACCATGGTTTATGGGTGGGGACTTCAACATGATCAAATCACTGTCGGAGAAAAAAGGTGGGACCAGAACTTTAAGCAAAGAATTTATAGCATATTAGAATTTTATAGACAACATGAAGCTAGTTGACGCTAATACAAGTAATGGCCTCTTTACATGGAACAACAAAAGGGGAGGAGAGTCTCAAGTAGCCTCAAAGTTAGACAGATTCATAATCTCAGATGACCTTATGCTCACAAACAAGGAAATGACAGTGAGAATTCTCCCCTTTGGTGGCTCGGACCATTGCACTGTCCAACTTGAGGTTCAAGGCATTAGTACCCCTAAGAATAGACCTTTTATATTTGAGAATATCTAGCTCACCCACCCATATTTTATGAGCAACATTGGAAAATGGTGGACAAAAGATCTACATATTCAAGGAATGAGAATGTTTCTTCTACACAAAAGACTGAAACATGTCAAGCTCAGACTCAAAGATTGGAACAAGAATGAATTTGGGAATATTTTTCAAGCAAAAAAAACTATTGAAGGTAAAATGCAGGAACTCAATCAAGCCCTTATCATGGATGGCTTTGATAGAGCCAGGAATGATCAAACCACCAAGAATCAGGCTAGGAGAACTTATGTAAACAAGAGGAGATATTTTGGAGACAAAAAACAAAATTTCAATGGCTAAAATAAGGGTAGAGAAAGATTAGGTTTTTGCAAAAATCCACAATGGAGAACAGGTCTCATAACACAATCTCATCGATCAAGGACTTCGGAGGTCAACTACTCAATACCCTTGAAGAAATAGAAGCTATGTTGGTTCAGCACTTTAGAAGCATCGCAGATGAGACCATCTTAGATAGAGCTCATTTCATGAGGGACTTAACAAAGCACATACCTAAGCTAGTAACAAGAGAGGATAATTTAAATCTCGTTAGGCTAGTGACTGAAGAGGAGGTTAGTGATTTCATCAAAGAAATGCAGAACGGTAAAGCAACAGGCCTTGATGTTTTCAATGTCAATTTCTTTAAAGCTTGCTGGAACATTGTCAAGAAAAGTATTATGATTGTCATGGAGGACTCCAAGATGAATAGAACCATTTTGAAGGCACTCAATACATCCTTCATCTCTTTGATTCCCAAACAGGACATTGGTCTGACTCCAGACAAATTCAGACCCATAGCTTTATGCAATGTGGTGTACAAGATATATCCAAAGTTATTGCCAACAAACTCAAACCCCTTCTTCCTACTCTAGTTTTTGTGGAGCAAACGGGATATGTGGAGGGTAGACAAATTCTCAATAACATCATTGAAGCACATGAGGTGGTTCACTCATTGTTAAGCAATAGGAAGTCAGAAATGATTATGCAATTGGACCTAACCAAAGCTTATGACAAGTTGAATTGGACTTATATCACGAAGGTCCTTCTAGTCTTTGGATTTGACCATAACTGGGTAAGATGGGTAATGGCCCTGGTGACTTCATCTAGCTTTTCAATTCTGGTTAATGGTTCTCCAACCAAGACGTTTACTCCTACAAGAGGCCTCAGGCAGGGAGATCCGCTCTCCCCCTTTCTCTTTATCTTCATGATGGAAGGACTTGGTCGAACTATCAAGCATAGTAGATAAGTGGGTACCATCAAGGGTCTCTAACTCTCTCAGACTGGACAGGCTTTGACCCATCAAAATTTTTTGATGACACGATGTTATAGGGCATTCCCACAGTCAAAGAAGTGCTTTCCTATAAACAAATCCTGAGTGACTTTGTCAAGGCTATGGGTACAGAGTTAAATCTCTCCAAATCTAAGATTTTCCTTTTTAACACTAATATTGCTATTCAGAGGAACATCTCAATAATTCTGGGCTTTCAAAGAGATATCCTTCCTTCCAAAAACTTGGGAGTTATAGTAAGTGATGAACCTTTGCACAAGAGTATTTGGGAGCTAGTGATTAACAAGATGCAGGATAAAACCTAGAAATTGAATATTATATCTTTGAACTTGGCAGGACAGTTGATGCTTACAAAAGTTGTACTTCAATCAATCACCATCTTCATTCTTTTAGCCCTTCCAGCTCCCAAAGGAGTCTTGCATCAATTTAGAACCATTCAATGAAACTTTCTTTTGGGTAAGGGGGAGGAAAGAAAGAAATGGGCCTTGGTAGCCTCGGATAAGATTTGTAAACCTAAGAAAAAAACAATGTTGTATTTCTAAAAATTTTTAGTTTAATATCAAAAATATATTTTATACTATTATTAATATTATTATGTATTTTTAGATTACACATAATACAAATATTAAAACTACAATAAAGTTTAAATAAAGTTTATAAAATTATTATTTCTATTATTAATAAAATAAAATAAAAATAGTCTTAATAAAAGAAAGATTAATACGCTTATGAAGACATGTAACAATGAAGGTTCGCGGAGGTGGCTTGTTGGTAAAGTTAGACTCATCAAGATGGTGAGGTCTTGTGCTCAAACCTCAACGAGGGCGTTGACTAGTCACAAGAAGTGACTTCCCTAGGCCAAGCCTGCTCATCTTTTAAGGTCGTCGTAGGTGGCTGGTTCGTAAAGTCGGACTCATAAATACAGTGAGGCCTTGTGGTCAAACCTCGACGAGGGCGTTGACTAGTCGTGAGGAGTGACTTGCCTTGGCCAAGCCCGCTCACCTTTTAGGGTCGGCAGAGGCGGCTGATTGGTAAAGTCAGACTCGTAAAGACGATGATGTCTTGTGCTCAAAGCTGAGCGAGGGCGTTGACTAGTTGCGAGGAGTGACTTGCTTGGGCCACTTGGCCTTTCACCTGCAAAGGTTTGGTCTCGTGACCATTGGATGATCTGCTAAGTCATCCGTGCCATTGTGGAGGTTACGAGTTCAAGTCTCGTCTTAACCGAGGGTCGTTCTTGCGGGCGAGGAGGTTCCTCGTAGAGGTTATAGTGGTAGCTAGTGGGATTCAACCCCGTGTAATATGGGTACAATACCACCACCGTTACCGATTACGCTAGTCAACAAAAAAATAAAAAAACATGTAACAATGGGCTAATTTGTTATGATAAATTAGCTAATGTACACTACAACTCTTTTTTTTAAATTGCAATGCAATAAAATTGCAATCCAGTACACTTGTTAAAGAATAGCTCACATAGTGGAGGAAGGAGTTTCAAATATAGGTTTTGAATTTTAGATTGAGGTGAAATTTTCTATGAGAGTTTAGCCAATGTACGCTACAACTCTTCTTGCAAAATTGTAATGTAATAGAATTGCAATGTAATACACTTGCTAAAGAATGACTAACATAGTGCACAAATAATTGAGGCTTTGAGTTTTAAATTAACGTTTAATTAAAAATAATCGAATTAATTTCAAATTTAGGTTTTGAGTTTTATATTAAACTTTAATTAAAAATAACGAGCTTAAATAGTTTATCATCGA
>APFE030477734.1:0-16081 GCA_000404065.3 Pinus taeda
TTTAGATAACTGAGAATTCACTCATGGATAACTGTTGCATGTCAGTTCTGTCAGAGACCCAGTTGAGATCAGATGTGGGACAATGTACTATCAAATGCTTGGATATTTCTAGTAAGTATTCCTTGCATGGAGAAGGATCTATTATAGGAGATTGAAGGATTTGTGGCCTACATATTGAGGCCTAGGTAGTCCATGATTTTCATCGTCTGATTGAAGATTATCAAAGTACAAAGAGATCATAATAGCTATTGAGCTGATTATTTTTGTATGTTGAAGAGGATTTCCGCTTGATTGATAATACATGGTTGGGGTTTTATGCTAGTGCTTTCCCCTGGATATATCTTGTGTTGTGTGTGATTATTTCTCTTAATCAGTTATGCATATTTCTATTTGATGTTGCTCATGAATTCAATTATGCTTCCGCTTAATGTTTTGTAGAAGTAGAACAAGTATTATGCTTTAGGACATTGCATATATCGGTTTGTTCTACAGGTGAAATTTCTACATGGTATCAGAGCACAGGTGATCAAGCAAGAACAATATACTGAGAGGAGATTTCAAAGTTTTGAGTTTTGGGCCGTGAGTTGCAGAGAAGATCTAAAAATTTATGTACAAAATTTTCAGAAATAAATAGCAGATTTGGATTCCTTGTGGAAAAATACCCAAAAAAAAAAATCGGCTGAATCGGAGTTTGGATGAGGGAGATATCGCTGGTTTAAAAACAATTTTTTTCTAGAAAATTTCGTGATGGTGGGAAAGTGGAAATAGATTGGTGTGCTAGCCAAGAACCTGTATGCACTTGAGGTACAAGGATGCATGCAAAGCTTGAGGGAGCAGGCAAAGGTTAGATACTTGGTGGTTGAGAGGGAGAGTAAATTACCTCTCAACATGCAGAGCTAGAAGAAGTCTCAAACAATTGTGGAGGAGCCACAATTGGTGAAGCAACTTCAAGAGGTTGTGGAGCAGCCACAACAGGGGAAACTGAGTGGAGATTGATTAGAGACATCTACTCATGCAGAGACCTCCAATAGGGGGGAACTTCGAGCTAGGTGGGCTAAGGGATCACATGCAGCCATACCTCCAGGTAGGAGGTGGGGCAATATAGAGTGATTGTCCCAAGGAGGAGGGGCAGGATCCTTGAGGTACCCAACCTCTTGGATGAGACCTTGCTACAGGAGCCCCAATGTGGAGTAATAGGAACTGACTGATTGGGTAGAGACAGATGTTGATGGAGCGGCAGAGAGAGTGACAGTGCAGGGAATCCCAGGACAGTGCATAGCTAGCAGGCTGTAACAATGCGAGAGGCACAAGTGTTTTGCTCAGTGCTAGGTGGCACAGAGAGGTGTGCAATGGTGCGAGATGCATGGAGATGTTGCAGTAGTGCAGATGTCAAGAAAGGGAGCACTTGTCAGCAGCAGGTAGAGCTTCAGCATCAGAGTATGTTCCTAGCCCACCATAGTGGTCAGTTGGGAGTGTTTTTGTTCCAAGTGTTGTTGGAGCAAGTGGACCGGGTAGATGTGTTGCATGCAGAACATTCCAGAGTTACAGGATCGGATTCAAGAGAAAGCCTTTCTTGTTGAGAGGGAGTGTTGAAAAATGTGCAACAAGAAATGTTAAATTTAGATTGCGCTAAAAATAGCATGTCTAAAAATAACAGTTTGGCCAGTGAGGTCATTTGGCCACATTGGGTGAGAGGTGAAACTGCTAAAAATAGAAAGTTCTAAAAATAGCACTTCTGGGTTCCTTCCTATTTATAGCAGTGCCTAGTCAATCTATATGAAGTAAAATTAATTTTGGTCTTAACAGCAGTTGGAAATATTAATTAAATCAGTTGAGTTAATTAGTTAAGGAAATTCGAATTTGAAGTCTTTGTGAGCATGCACATGAGTTGTCCCACTGATTGAGGAATTTATCCTTAATTTCCTCCATTGATTGAGAGAATAAGTATGAGTTCTATAATCAGAGAATTAGTTGACTTAGTTCTAACTAGTCAAGTCCAATTAGATTATTTTAACAAGTTGTTAAAATAATAAAACATAGTTTGTTAATGCTTGCATGCATGTGACAACTATTATTTTAGATAACTGAGAATTCACTCATGGATAACTGTTGCATGTCAGTTCTGTTAGAGACCCATTTGAGATTAGATGTGGGACAGTGTACTATCAGATGCTTGGATATTTCAAGTATTCCTTGCATGGAGAAGGATCTATTATAGGAGATTGGAGGACTTGTGGCCTATATATTAAGGACTAGGTAGTCCATGATTTTCATCTTCTGATTGAAGATCATCAGAGTACAGAGAGAGCAGGATAGCTATTGAGCTGATTCTTTTTGTATGTTGAAGAGGATTTCCACTTGATTGATAATACATGGTTGGGGTTTTATGCTGGTGCTTTCCCCTGGATATATCTTGTGTTATGTGTGATTATTCTCTTGATTAGTTATGCATGTTTCTACTTGATGTTGCTCATGAATTCGATTATGCTTCCACTTAATGTTTTGTAGAAGTAGAACAAGTATTATGCTTTAGGACATTGCATATATCAGTTTGTTCTACAGGTGAAATTTCTACAGCCCACTGTTTCCTACTCATTTTGGTTTATATATTGACAAGCTTGAGGAATGGTTAAATTCGTAAGGGGGTGATGGTATCTATTTGGGCAGGTTTGTTATAAGGCTTCTTTTGTATGTAGATGACCTTATTTTGATTGCTAAATCAACTCTTGGTTTGCAAGAGAACTGACTATCCCTTGAGCATTTTTGTATAAGTCCGGGGATGCAAGTCAATATCAGCAAAATGAAAGTATTGTTTTTCTCTAAGAAAAGAAAACATAACCAGTGTAAGTTCTCCTTTGAAGGCAACATTCTGGAAGAAGTTGTGGATTACAAATACCTCAAAGTTGACTTCAACAAAAATCTAAGCTGGAATGGTTGTAGAAAGAAAATAACTTTGGGGAGTTGGAAAGCATTTTATGCTTTTCAAAATAGGTGTAGGGAGGCAGAGTTATGGGACTAGAAAACCACTCAAACTCTTTTTGGCCTTCTAGTGATTTCGGTGATTCTCTATGGTTGTGAACTATGGGCTAGCAGTACATCTAACACGTAGTGGAGACAAATTGAGAAAATTCAGAAGCGTTTGATTACAAACAAATTCAAGATTAAAAGTGCAGTTCCTTATGCTATCTTGTTAAGTGAAACAAGGACTGCTCCTCTTGAAACAATTGCTATAGTGCGAGTCATAAGGTATTTAAAAAAATTGAGCAAATGGAAGAGGGTAGATAGCCTAAGGTTGCCTTTAATGTTAGATTGTGCAAGAGCAAAAAATCTTGGATGCAACAAAATAACAAATGGTTTAATAAACGGAGTATCTGCTTGAATGTGTGTCCCATAAAAAGCGAAGAGATAAAAGCTTTTGTTATGGAAAAGTTCCACAAGTGTACTTGGGATAAGGGGCTAGGAAGAAATAAAAGGTACCATATTGAAGTGTTTAATCCCACTCATAGTCATCAACCAAAAGCATACATAGAGGCCAATATTTTTTGGAGAGCCAAAATTTTTATTGCTCAGTTAAGGACTAATTCTCATCAACTCCATTGTGAAACAGGGCACTGGAAAAGGCCAAAAGAAGTGTGGGAGCAGTATGTAGTTTTTGTTCTTCTAGAAAAGTGGAAACATAAAAACATTTCATTTTAGAATGTGAGGCCTTCAAAAGCAACAGAAAAAGTTATGCAAATATGCTGATAGCTAGCTCTTGGGATAAACTATTTAGCGAGGGGTTTGTCGAGAAGCTAGGAGCAGTGATTTTGAAGCTTCACAGAAAAGGGTCGAATACATCAAGCAAATGAAGAAGCAATCTGTCCCATAGGCTATCTTTAGCCTCGTGAACATTAAAATAATTTCTTTCTTCTTTCTTTCTAATATAGGTATAATGAGATTTTATTTTATTTTATTTTTTATTTTATTTTTTTAATAAGATTATAATATTGGAAGAAAAAATAGGTTTAAATTTACCAGGTGAAAAACTAGAATGTTATTGCTAGGCAATTTGAGAAAATTAAACACTTACATCTTTTTAATATTTTGTAAATTATTAAAATTTTGAAATATAAATAAAAGATTAAATTTGACTATATTTATTTAGTTTTTAAGAAACATTATGAAAAGCAAAATATAAAAGAATAACTTTATAGTAACAATATGATTGAAAAGTATATGGTTAACCATAGTAATATATTTATATATGAGTGCTATGAAATGATAATAAGTTTTATTTAATGAAGAAGTATACAAAATTTTTTTGATTAGATATGTTTATTTTTCAATACAAGTTTGTATTCAAAACAAATCACCCTAGATCCATCTTCCCCCTAATCCGTAATGACTCAGTGAATACTCATGATCAAGTGGAAAATAACATGTCTACCACGTGCCAAGATTTCGCACAACGCGTCATCCCTGCAATGCTCATTCAAATGGTTTCACATCATTGTTATGGTCACATGCACCAATTAGCCTTAACTTTCGGCAATGTTGCCCACCAATGAGTTATGATTACTCTGATACATCATTTAGGAATGACTACCTATCATTATAATCAGGAAGCCCATCTACAATCAATTGAGGATAAGATTACCAACAACACCTCTCACAATAATAACTTGGATACCATGCACAATCCTGGTAGCATATTCACTTAAGTGAGGACCTCCTTAAAGCATGTTTGGTGCGTTTTGACGATGGAACAAATTACTATTCTCGATTTTAGAAAAATTCTTCCTATTGAGGTGCCCTCGCCCGTTTATCGAGACTATGCAGCGTAGCCATGCACTCCATCCTCTATGGATGGAGAATCCATTCAAAGATTATGTGTGTTACGAGCAATCACAATATGGATCATCCGCCTCTTTATCACATGCCCCTCCAACACCAAGGTAAGAACATTCTCAGTCCAATTTTGCTCATTTTGCCTCAAATTATTACTTATTGGACCACTTTTTGGATTCTTTGGTCTATGGATTGGCATTTCTATACCCAGTGGCCTATTACACTCGAGAATTCTCATCTTCTTTTGGTTTTCTTAATCACTCTCATCTCAGGCCCTCACTCCTTGGGTTCTCCAGTGTCTCCTCATCTCTGGATCATCCCTTCTTTATTCCTCTACTACTCTCCCCTCGCCTCAATCAACATTTTTTCGACACCATGACTCGCAACAATCCCTTGGGCCTCAACTTCTCATTGTAGCAAGGGCAGAAGCCGCACCTCCTTGTCCTCTCCCTTGCTCATCAATCCTCCCTTGCCACTTAATAAAGAGCCCAGAATCAGGCTTATTTCCCACCAAAAGTGGGTGACTCTACAGGAGGAATTTTTCTCCCATCATATTTTCTAGTTGGCCATCTAGCAACCCTTGACAGCCACTAGTAGTCGATGATGATGTGTCATTCATATCTTTGCCACCTGTAAGAGTCATATGTTCCCTCACCCATCTGGAAAGAACACATGTTGGAAGGTGGGCTTCTTATAAAAGGTACTTTATGCATTTTGCAACCAGGCACTTATGCTTGTTTGTATTTGGGTATTTGGCATTGATTTGGGGTAACCTGGAAGAAAGAAAGGTCTTAGTCATGATCTTGTTCCCTCACCATAAATGGGGGGTTCATTTTCAATCCTAGTCTATAGGGACCTTCCCTAATGGCCCAACAAGTATAGGAGGGGCACTACTTGGGAAGTCTTCATTGAGATAACATAGATCCATCTCTCCCTATTCCATACTTACCACTTTCCTTCTTACACTAAGAGTTATTCCACCTCCATTCTTCGGGTTCAACTAAGCACAAGTTCATTGGGATTTTGCATCCACACGTCCTCATACTTGGGTGGGTCTTGGAAATTTACTTTAGGTGGTTGATGCACCTAAAAGAAATAGAAATAGCATGTGATGACCACAAGCAAAAGAAAATCAAAATCAAAATGCAAAAGATGGTCAAGACATTCAAATTAGCATGTGGGCAAAAACTAAGCATGAGCTTTATCTCACTCATTATGGCCATCACCCGATTCCTGGGCCAATGTTTCCCTATCATCATAAGAAAAGGAACCCTTGCATGTCCCAACCCTTGATGGGTAATGAACTGCCCCATAATTAAGGGGTAAATAAATGTTATACATCATGCAAAGCAAGCTTTCATTCTTTAAGCTATGAGGAGTAATACAAAGAAGAATCAAGAATCCCTCCTCACATTTATACACCCAGGATGAGGATCCCCATGAAGCTAATCCTTTTGATCATGGCACTTGGCCATTAAGTCTTTTCCCCTCTATTCCATAATTATTCACATGGTGCTTGTCGATTAAAGGGTGGACCGAGGACATGTCACTTACCCTTGGGGGTTGAGAACACCTAATAGGGTCGTTTATTAACCACTTCCACCTAGAGAGGTAACACCATTACGTGACCAAGACCAAAATTTTAGAAGGGAAGCCATGTATAAAGTGTTAATTTTCCCATTACTTTCAAGCTTGGTTTACTTGGATGCAACAATGATTAAATGTACTCAATGGTGAAAGTGGTAGCATTGGATCTTGTGCGTAATTGATAAGTGGTTCCATTTATAGGGTTGGGCAACTTAATTGGGGCCTAGGTCCTCCGAAGTGAGATATTGACACCCACAAGTGAGGTGTTGATAGCCATGGGACTCCGGATAGTTGCAGAGCATCACTTGCATCCTTGGGCACCTTCAGCACCCACAACATTCCAACTCTTTGCCCCATGTTGTTGACTTTTATGGGATGTTACGCCTGGATTAGCATGCCCCCAACCGACTATCACTCAGATGATATGGTAGTTAATCCAGGGCCCAGATGAGGATGGTATCACACATTGAGACATGGGAGGGCTAACAACACCTTGAGAGCCCTCAACATTGGAGAAAAGATAGGTATTTTGACCACTTGGAGACCCCTGAGACCACTTTTGTGCCCCAAAGCCAAAATTGGAGTCCACAAAGGGAGATTGAGAAAGATCTAGGGTCCATCCCTAAAGGACAATTTTAAAGGGTTTCTACACACTTCATGGCACCCTTGACCCTCAATACTTGCATAGAAGAAGTTTGTGCTAGCATCATCACTATTTTGACTCACACGTGCGGGTTGTTTGAGTTTATTTTCATGAGCTACTAGGTCAGCTTGTGACCTAGCTTGTATTAACACATTATTTTATGATTTTAGGGGGATAGTAGGATAAATTAGAGTTTGGACTCCTCGTACAAATAGAGGAAGGATACTCCTTGTCATTCATCATCACATCACTTATATTTCAAACTCTTAAGTTGTTTTTAGCCTTCTTTTCTTAAGACAAATTCAGATTTATTAATGCACTTTGACATTTGGAGCTAAAAAGTCTTCCTTTGGAGCTATTCTTCAGAATTGGCGATGGAATATTTTTGCATGTTATCTTGTAAGTTCCATTATTGTTGATGTCTAATGTATGGGACATTAGTTATTCTAGTTTATGTTATTGTGCCTTAATTGTTGAAAATAAATCTAATGCTATCTAGATGAACTATTGTATGCAATACTCATACATAACATGTGAATTGAATGTCCTATTGGTGACCTTTCATTTACTCTTCCATGAAAAATTGATTTCTATTGCATAGGTAATGTCCAAGGTTTTGGTGCTAGGGAATCAAATTTTTGCCTGCCTAGTAATATTTTGGAAAATCTATCACATCACAAACTCCAATTACCCAAGGGACAAGGGATTGGTCCATATTGTTGGTGATCATATCTCATCTTTATTTATAAACTTCTCTCTCTAAATTTGGCCCCATTAAGGCCAAGCTTGCTAACTAGGACTTTGTGTGAATCCCTAGGCAAGGCAAATTTTGGGAATTGGAGAGCCTAAACATCAAGAGGGTCGCATTTGCACAAAATCTATCCTTTTGGTGGGCATCCACTTCAAGATTGTCCATAAATTTATTTTCCCTGTTTGTTTTCTCTAAGAGGAAACCCTACGTTAGTCTTACTTCAACTTGGGGGCTTTTTGAGGGTTTCATGAGACTTAGTCTTGCTTATATAAATGATAGGAAACCCTTTCCTATGGCCTTGATATTGGGTTACTCCAACACTGATCAAATCCATCAAACCCTAGGTCTTGTACCTTGTATTATTGGTATAGCTATAGAAAGCAAATTGCCTCCTAGTATAGCCTTAAACTCAAATTGTTCCTTTCTTTTTTAGATCATACTTAGGTCACCTTACTCATTAACATTTGAATATCTATTATAAGTGATTTATCTCATATTGAGACTCCTCCCATTGGTGAAAGTCCATAAAGAGTAGGGGGTTTTGGAGGTAGTGGAAATAGACCACTACCCCACTGTTGTCTCTTTGCCTAGTGTTAGCTTAATAAAGTGTCCCCTTCTTAGGCCTGCTAGATTTAGTTGCAACAATTTTGGCATTGTTTTCAAGCAGGAAGTGAGTTTACCTTCCCATAGATGCATTTAAGCTTCTCCCCATTTGAAGAGGTGTTTTCTATGATGACAAGATAGATCCTCTTTTGGCTACTCCTAAGTCAATTCATATTAAATCTCCTAGTTCCTCATCTGAAGGAAGCCCCCTCTATACAAACATAACTCCTAGAACTAGGGCTACTATTAGGAGGGTTGTTGATATTGGCATATCATCTACCAAGCCTCCCACCCCATAGCTAGACAACTTTTCCCTAATAATACTCCTAATCCCAATCCAATCACATTATCCCCATGGCTAGACCTTGGAATATTGCTACCTTCATGCCTTTGGACTTTAGGACCCTTCCTAATGCTCCTCATTCTATTCTTGAGAAGTACCATGAATGGTTACCTAAATTTGATGGTAATGCTACCACCACCACTGAAATACATGTGAATAACTTCTATTGGGTAGTGTCTTAATAATATCGATAATGAGGATGTCATTATGATGTTATTTGCTCTATCATTTGAATGTGATGTTGAGGATTGGTATTTTATGTTGAAATTTGAGTAGCGTCGGGACAAATTTCCCCTAAGGGAAATCCATCTGCCTAAGAGAAAACCCTATTGCCCCAAAAAGTAAAAAAGAAATAATATTTAATGAAGGACAAAATATTAATTGGGAAAGTAACAATTAAAAGTGAAATATATATATATATATATATATATATATATCTTATTATATATATATATATATATAATATATATATATATAATATATATATATATATATATATATATATATATATATATAGATAGATATATATATATATATAATATATGTATGTATGTATGTATGTATGTATGTTTGTATGTTTGTGTGTGTGTGTTTGTGTGAATTTGAATTTGAATTTCCCTCCAGATGTTTAAGTCGGCCTCATGTCGGCCTGACCCTAATGAGGCACCTTTTCGCATTGACAAACTACTATAAATGCCCTATTGGGTTGTTCTCCAAAATCACTTCGTATAAACATATTCTTCTCTGAGATTTTCAGACCATTTCTTCTAAGACTTTTGGATCATCTAAGACAATTCATAGGGCATCCTCTTTGGGTTATTTATGAGGTTTTCTTGTTTAATTTATTGGGCTTCATTGGGATAACTATCTATGCACTTTCTACAACGAATTGATGAAAACGAGTTATTTCAATAGACTTATCCTGTGATGTGAATTACAGACTTATCTATTGATGTGAATTACAGACTTATCATGTGATGTGAGTAGCAGAAATAAGCATTCCTCAAGGGTTATGATCTGATGTGCTACAAGACTACTCTCACATATGCTACAAGATTTCTCTCGCATATGCTACAGGAGGTCTATACTTTTGTTACAAGACCATTCTCTCACATATGTTATAGGTCCATACTTCTGTTACAAGACTATTCTCTCGCATATGTTATAGGTTTATACTTTTGTTACAAGACTATTCTCTCACATATGCTATAGGTCTATACTTTTGTTACAGGACCATTCTCTCACATATACTACAAAAATATTCTCTCATATATGCTACAAGACTATACTCTTGCATATGCTACAAGACTACCTACTATATGATATGGCTAAAGGACTTATGTATTGTAGTGACTACTCTCACCTTACATATGATCTCACATGGCTTTATAGTATGGTGACTTTCGTTTGACATTTCAGTATGGTATGTTATATTGCATTATGGTGGTATGATATTGCATCATAGTATGCTCTACAATATGGATGGACCTTGTATACAATATAGACCTTGTTACCTGATGTGAATATTGTACAAACCTTAATGTGCAGTTGGATACTATTTAGACCGTACTGATATTCAAACTATGGTGGATACATATCCAAGAACCATAATGAAGTGGTGATATGTTACATACATTCATATTATAATGTTGCTACAGTCTTAGGATGTGAAGTTATGATTCATACATGTACCATTGGCAGACATAAAAAGTTGCTAGACTATCATTTGATGTTGTTATACATTGTTGCTCCTTCAGATACGATGTTGTATGTTGATATACGATATTACATCTTGCATATACAATGTTGCTTGTCTAGACCCTTGAAGTTACTTGCACCAACCTGTGTTGTTGAAACAATCTTATATGGATATTAATGATGTCTTGATGCATATGACAAAGATTTGTATTGCATTGATCTTGGCATATGATATGACTATGTTCACAATCTCCTTGATGGACAACAATGATGATAATGCTCATAGTCTCCTTGATGCATGTCAATGTTTCAGATGATGTTATTTCTTATGATGGAAGCCCTCATGGATTTGTCTCATTCAGTTCATAAACGTAGTTGTGAACTGACATGGGTAGGCCCTAGGAGGCCTAATGTGTTTGATAATGTCTCATGATATTTGTACTTTGTATCTTAGCTAAACATGTGACGAATATCTAATAGAAGAAGAAGAATTGCTTTCGAGTTTTCCCCTTTGTAGGGTTTTTGCCTGGTCTCCGACCTAAATATTGGTGTCTCTATTGTGTATGATTTATGTATATTCTTCCTTATTGTTCTATTGTATTGTTGAAGCTATTGTTCTCTCTACATGGTTGCTATTGATGGAATAATGTTATGTGAGTGAATGAAAAATGTTTTAAAAATGCAATTATATAAGTAGAGAATAATCTAGCCCTATAGAAATTAACATGGTATCAGAGTTGGGCTGAAGGAAAGTCTTTAAGATCACCCCTGTGAAGACACCCTGATGGATTTCTAAATCAAAAGGTGAAGATGTTAGAGACCTAAAAGAATGTTAGAGTTCTAACAAGAGAAATTAGGGTTTGATGGATATCATAAGGATAAGGTTTGGGAGAAACCCTTGGAGTGTGTTTGAAGAAGGGCGTAGATATGATAAAAGCTTAAGTCTTGAAATCCTAGCATGATTAGTGAGAAAGTTGTTCCAACACCTGTGACAAATTCAGTGTAACCTTAGAGGATCTAGTCTCACTATAGGAGATAGTATGTTGCGACAGTCATATTATTGGTAGCAGTGCTTGCATTCTGATGAAGACAATTAAAAATGTTAAAGGTGCTCAGTTGAGGCATCTCTTCTTTTTTTGTTGATGACTGTAATATATGGTTGATGACTTGTGGTACTCTGTGGTTAAGAAGGAAGATTACAGACCTAGAATGGGATACAAATGATGCTCTAAAGATTGTATTTTCTTTATGAAGGTGACATTGACATATGGTTGATGGACAATAATGACTCTTAGAGGTTGGATCAAGAGGGAGATGACCACTTTTTTCAATCCTCATTAAAGATAAGTACCTTCTAGTCTTATATTATTCCTTTATGACATTGCTCTTGTTTAGATTTATTGTTTAGATCACTGCTTGTCCTTCTTGCATGAATACTTGCATATTTAAATACTTCTAACTTCTTGACGAAGATGTGATAAGTAAATCCTCCTTAAGGATCTTGTGGATGTTAAGTGGTGCAGGAAAATAGACTTGGTACAGGAAGAGAGAGCTAGTGTGGGAAGAGGAAGTTGGTGCAAGAAAATTAAGGAGCCACTCTCACACCTTGAGAAGAAATACTATCCCGCCCTATCATCAGGTACACGTTCCTTATGTTTATTTAATCTAATATCATTGATCTTGTTATTGTTCTAGCATCAACAGGAACATCAGATGGATGTATGGAGAGTGAGGAGGATATAGAGCTGAGGAAGGCATTGAGCCATCCCATGATCAAGTATGGCTCCTGTAAATGATCAAGCTAATATCTTGAAGGAAGGATCCCAGACTTTCAGGTTGATGTCCATGATTGAAGAGACTTACTATACAGAGGGGGCAATATGTATGATTCAATGCAACAATTCGATGAGATAGAGCAATATGTCTTTCATGCAAAAATCATTCTTGATGACAAAATTGTTGCAGTATTAGTGATAATGAATATATTCTTAAAGGGAGAAGACTTATGATTCCATCACCTATTATCCAATCTATGGAAAGATGGTTTCTCCATTATGTACTTAAAGAAGAAGCATGTTTGGAGCTACTTTGGGATTTGAGGTGTATAAGTGGAAGGCTCATGATTACAAGATTAAAGTAAGGACTCGACCAAGCCCTTTGTTTTTGGCATACTTGGATTGATAGTTACCTTATGCAAACACCGACCTCTTTTCAGGTCACCGATATTGTTGGTAAAATTATATGTATTCTAATTCCAACATTTAATTATCAAATCCAGGATCGTAAGTCTTAGAGATGCAAGCACAAGAAATGCAATATTAGAACCTAAGTTAACTTTAGATTACTTTCCACACCATTAAGAAATAAAAGGCATTGGTTAAAAGGAAAGGAAACAACAAAAAAGTACTTTGACATCTATTTTATTGATGGAAATGAATTAGTAAAGGAATAGTGTAATGGTTTTAAGACTTCCCATTTGTCGGCTCATGGAATACGAAAGATGTGGTCTGACTTGTTCCTGTATTAACAAAATTAACTCTGGATATGTAAATCACACGACAATAAATTGAATTTTATAATTTTACAATGTAATGTAACCTTAGTGCAAACTACTCATGTAAGATTGAATCGAGCAAATAATAATGAAGAAATGTTGGTGCACCACACACATAAATGATTTTAGCAAATCCATAATACACATATTACTTTGCCTTACACATATACTAATATCATCTAGTGTATCTCAACCTATCTCATATGTAAGTACCGAAACAGATATTGAATCAACGATTTCGTTAACTGGTACACAAAACCCTAAAACAAAGTATGGTCGAATTCCTATATGAAAATCCAAGTTACTTATGATGATACGAAAACATGAAACTAGGTAAACAATATATATTAAGCCAATATACAAGATCTAAACCAATACACGGTAAAAAAGTACCAAAAATCTGAAAACAATACTTAAAGTTATTTATGATCTGAAACCAAAATAATACAAGAAAGCATACTGATGTTGGAGACGGTGGGCCCTTGTCGACATCAACAAGGTAGCTGAAAACTTTCAGGCTTAAATGCTAAAAAATCAATAGATCATCAAAATTGCAACTTTGTTACCCTCAACAAAGTATAATAGTTTACAGAGAATGCTTGTGCGACAACATGGTATCTCAATAATATATTCCCCTCCTTTCTGCATCATCAGGTCCTATTATAACAAAGAAAGGACCTAGTCAAATAAAAAAATAGCTTAGATATGAGAGGTTAAGATCACCAATTTGTTCAGGGAAAAAAGATCACTCGATTTAAGTGAAGATTCATTTCCCCAATTAATGGATACACTTGGTATTTTTAGTGAAGTGGCATTCTCCTCATGATACACAGTGTGTGGGAAAGAAGGCACTCATATACTGGAGATCGGATGAATATCAACCTGGTACAAAACCTCCTCCTTTGTTGCGAAAATCCGTTTATTTTTACAATATCATAAAGTGGAGGAAGTGATAACATCAACTTCCATATAACTCTCTCTCCCATACAATGATTAAAATGAAAGTTATTCTTTTAAATATTTTTGTTATGATTGAATCATATGCATTGGAGATGGAGATGATGCCACTTGGCATGGTTTTGACTTTTTTCCAAGTCTAGACGTAACTGCCCATAGCTACTATCGAACTATTGAATTGGTGCGGAACTAAGTACCAAAATTCTGAAAACTACTGAACTTATGGAAACTGTTGAATTGGTACCGAACTACCAGATTGAAGTTGAACTGATACAAAGATGGAATTTTTTCTTAGTTGAACGTGCTCCTTGCACACATAACCACATTAGTAACCAAACATTTATAAAACCATGTCAAAAACACGTTTAACCATTAAAAAGTTAAGAAATTTGTCATAATTAACCACATGTTAGAAGAGGTTTATTTAGCAGAAGTTGATGGTATAATAGCTACAAAACTTATTATAAAAGCGAGAATATGTCTCATGAATAAAGACTTTTTATATTGAATAATATGACATATTGAGAGCCCAACATCCCTCCATGCCTAAGATTTTGCATTCCCTCATGCAAATAAAATCCTTGCCTATTGCATTGCTTCTTGGTGCAAGTGGTTAAAGGTGAATTGTTATACCATCACAGACTTGATATATTTTACAATAGGATAATGTAAATTGAGGACAAGAAAAATATGAACTAGGAAAGGATGGTGGATGATATAAGGAGATGATGCAAATAATGGTTATATGAACGTGGACTTGGAAACTTTGTAAGTCCATATTCACTTTGCAGTTATTTTCTTAGATAAACAACAATGACTTCAGCCTCTTATTGAGAGCATTTAGATGATGATTTTGCGAATACTTTATTATGTAAAGGAGAAGACACTATAGATGTAGCTTTGTATGCATGTACCACAATAGTTTTTCATTCTTATGGCCTTACTAGAATATGCATGGATGGATTTGGAAATGGGGGGTTTAATGGTGATTTAAGAAAAGTAGAGATTTATGTAATAAGAAATAGTTAATCATCAAGCTTTCTTAAATTTTAATGAGTTAAAGAGTCTTAAAGATGTTTTACCTCAAGTATACCTTTTGAATTTTGATTTGTATTGCAAGCTGCAATGGAAGTTGTATGGTGTTGAAGATGAGGCAAAGCAAGTATTAGAGTCTGGAATGATATGAGTGTTGATCTAATCTACTGAATTAAGCTGAAGAGAATGAAAAATGTTGACAAGGATCTAAATGTCCCAACAACCACTCCCCCATGCCTGATTTTTTGCATGTCCTCAAGCAAACAAGGTGAGGTACTAAAGAAGTGAGGAGGGATGCTGAGATGGATTTAGTACAAAAAGGAACCTGAAAAACAAAACAATGGAACTAGTGAGATGAATACTGAAAACAAATAAGGCATCCTTGATTTATTAAAATGGTGCAAAACTAACACCAAGCATAAAAGAAATTCCAAGTCACTCATTACATGTGATCTCAAGCTGAAGCCCCTTGTTGGCCGCACTGAGTCCTTCGTGAAGGACTCTGCATCCTTCATCATGGATCTCAAGGGTATTAGGCTGGACCCTAAGGACATTCTTGTCAGCTTTGATGTGGTCTCCTTGTACACGTGCATTCCTATTAAAGAGGCCATGGAAGTGATATATCGCCTAACAGATCCGGACACCGCGCGTCTGGTGGAGGTGTGTCTCACTTCCACATTCTTCTGTTTCGAAGGTGAGTTCTTCGAGTAGACCTGTGGTGTTGCCATGGGTTCCCCCCTCTCCCCGATCATAGCGAATCTTTTTATGGAAGATTTCAAGGCCAAGGCTCTTGCCTCGGCCCGTCTCCTTCCGAAGCTGTGGAAAAGATATGTAGATGACACTAATGTCATCTGGCCCCATGGCCATGAGGAGCTGGATCGTTTCCTGGAACACCTCAACAACCAATCCTCAGCGATTAAGTTCACCATGGAAAAGGAAGTTAATGGCAGCCTCCCTTTCCTGGATATTCTCATTTCTAGGAAGAAGGACGGCTCTCTCTCCCACGCAGTGTTCCGTAAGAAGACACACACAGAGCAGTATCTTCACGTTGATTCCCATCATTTCCCTGCTCAGAAGATGGGT